>JAQGBY010000054.1:0-77709 GCA_034698785.1 Mycogona germanica
CCCGCGCCGGGAATCGAACCCGGGACCGCCGAACAACAGTCCGTCATAAACCAACTGCGCCACGACGGGTCGTGAATCAGAGCCATAAGCCGTATTTGAATCAGATCCCTTTTTATTATCATCCCTGTACATTCAATATATTTCATCGGTTTCATAAGAACATTTTGAGCTCATTACATTAATATTAAAATAGTGCTACAAATTAAAAAAAATCATCAGACCTTGGACGAATATTATAACGACTTCCATTTACGCTCTTATTTCAAACAGTTGATTATTTGGCAGGCAGCTTCTTGAACTGGCGTGACCAAAGTTACCATTTAGCGTTCATTCCTTTCATTATTCATTAATCATTACCTTTAATTATTCAACACAAGATTCAAGCGAAAATAGACAGCATAATTGTAAGATACAACGTTAGCCAGTTACGATTCAGAGCATGTGATGTAATTGTTTTGAAATAAAAAGTAATGATGCGTGACATTTCCTTGATGTCATAGTGATTTTTACAGGGTGAACCTGAAACTATCTACCCCTTTAAATATTAAAAAAAAAGTAAGTCGGCAAAAAAATAGCCCGATTATTATTAGTTTCTCTGTTCGGAAACTTTTCAAGAAGATATTTGACTTCATAATTTGTTGCTATATTGCTTTTTATCTTAGGTAAACGGCATTTTTGCAGAAGAGTTGAGCAAACGCGCTACACAGTTGCGAATTGTATAAGTAATTGGCAATCGACAAGCGCCACCAGCAAGGCGCAACATTTGCAGTGAGAAATTAGAAAATTTAAATTTGAGTCTTGGAATTTGAACAAGGATACTATTTCCGCTTGAACCTTGTGTTGAATAATTAAAGTTAATGATTAATGAATAATGAAAGGAAAGAGCTTAAAAGGGTGACTTTGGTCTCAAATTCCTCACTGCAAATATTAGCCTTGCTTGTGGCGCTTGTCATTTGCCGATTAATTATGCAATTCGCAATCGTGTAGCGCGTTTGTTCAACTATTCTGCAAAAATGCCGTTTACCTAAGATAAAAACCAACATAGCAACAAATTATGAAGTCAAATATCTTCTTGACAAGTTTCCGAACCTGTTCGGAATCCGGAAAAGGAGAGGACCGATGCTGGTCGTTCAGAAGTTTCACGAATGTAGTCAGTTTCGGTTTGGTTTATCTTTCGCGAAATATTCTTCAAATTCGCCTAAAATCCAGTTTTATTTGAAAACTTGTTAATAAGTCATTATAATTATTATGTCGAAGATATTGATTTCATCGCACTTTTATCTTAGTTAAACCGTATTTTTGCAACAGAGTTGAGAAATCGCGATACAAAGTGGCGTATTGCAGCGGTAATCGGGAATCGACAAGCGCCACTTTAATAATCAAGGCGCAACTTTAATAGTGAGAAATTTGAAAATTGAAATCTGAGTCTCGTGGTTTGAAAGGGACGCAGTTGTCTTAATTATGATCAAGTTTAATAATGATCGGACTATTTCTGATCGACAAATTAAAAAATAATAAAGGGGTCCAAATTTTAAGGTTTACCCTGTAAATAAAAATTAATAAAATGACGCGCTCGTCGTATTACATACCTGTATGTAGTTCGCTAAAATAGTACACGGAATGAGGTTTTGGCGCACTTAATGATTCGGCACATTTTTCTATTTACATAGGAAAACTATTTTTTTATGATCTCATTATATTATAAGTAGTGGCCTTGATATAATGAGTAATTATGAAACAACTTTTGCTGACTACGCTTCTATTCGTTTGGCTCACACGAACTGACAATTCGTGTTAACAATGATAGCGAAGGTGAAGATATGCCTCTTGAGACTCGAGCTTAAGCGACGTAATATTTATTAAAATAATTTTATAATACGTTAAGTGACATCAACATATATGGACAAAAATTGAAAATTTAAAATGTTCAATTAATTCCGAATAAATCACATAAATAAGAATGGTCTAAAAGCAGAATGATCTTAAAAATAATAGAAATATGTCGTCTCGATTATGTAAAATAAAATGGAAGTTGTGCCCGGGACCCTTATTTTTCTAATTTAGTTAATTCATTTTTTAAAGAATAGTTTACTGTTATTTATTGTAAGAAGGATTAACGCCAACTCTTAATTGTCTTTTCTCGTCCGGCGCTGTCCCGAGAACAACTTCCAGAATGATCTTCATTATCTTTTGTATTTTGGCAATTTGGGAATCATAATAATGATTAAATTGAAATTGAAAAATCAAAATGAATAACATTCGACGAATTGCATGCTGTACCCTTGGCTCCGCGATGATATTACAAACATTTTTTTTAAATCATGAAAGTTATCCAATATGATTTAAGCTATTTAAAATAGCTTTCTGGTAATTCAAAGCACCAAAACCAGTTGGCTGAGAGTGCAACTGAGTGTCCATTAATTATATCTTAAATACTAAATGTCCATGCCGCCCTTGAAATTGATCAGTAGTTCGCCTCGGCATTAAATGACTGCAAAGTATCCATTCCTTCAGAAAATTACATTAGATCGACATAAGAATGTCTGGCTTGGCTGGCTGGGCAACGTACAGAGCTTTGAATCCACATGGAAACCACATTGTTTAAAATGAGCCTCAAATTAATTATTTTCAGTTGGATGATTGCAAGCCCAGGCAAATGGAAAAGTATCAAATCATAAAATTTCCTACATAATATTCTTTGCAAGACAATTAAATGAAAAAACGAAATAAAATTAACTTGTTTTGAGACAATTGGAATTTATCTGCAGAGAGCGGTAAAGTATTTGGGTCTGCACATGACTCCTAAACTATCATGAAAAACCCAAATACTTTTAAAAGATGAAAAAGGCTCTGGATTTGAGGTTCGGTCTGGCCATTCCACTGTCTACACACTCTAGGAAAATAGAAGTTAAAATATGACGCAGATGTACATTGAAGGTCGTTCACCATTCTAGTGTGGCCCCTTCTTCTACTTCTGTTAGTAGCCGACACACAATTTCCACGATATCAACATTACAATCCTCCTTCAAAGTTCTGACCAGCAACCTTAAACTGATCTCCCTCCAACGATATTCCAGTGTCTCCCATCCCAATTTTGACAGCATGTCTGTGACACCGTCAGTTGTTCCAAATCTACAGCTAACAAATCTCGCAGCTCTTCGTTGAACCATTTCAATTTCCCCTATAATCCACATATGGTGAGGGTCCCAAATGGAACTACAGTATTCAAGCAAAGGTCGAACCAAGGAAAAGTAGGCCACTGACTTAATCGTACTGGGACACCCCTTCGACACGTTTAAAAATGCCTTTTCTGGAAGCAACATTTACAAATTCATTTTAAATGGACATACAGGCCTAATGGACATATTTGCCATCTAAGAAAGATGGCAAATCTCGAGAATTAGCCGATCTGGTGCAGCGTATGCTACCGTTAATAATCCAGTCAATTTTATTCCCGCACTGCGCTACGTGGTGCCCGGCTACTTCCCCAGTTTATTGCAGAACTTCACGATAGATTTTTTTTTTTAATCAACTGTAGTCAACCGCACTACAGGCGTTACGTCCCGCTCATGGTGCTCAGGCACTATGCGAGGGGAACGACCAGTACCCCAGGATCGAAGCTTTCGAGAGCCCGCGCCGAGATAATATTCGAGTTCTCCCCTAAATCGATATGAAACCCACCCACATTTTTAGAGCTTGTTACACTTAAACTTGTAAATTATAATGCAATAATAAATTTAAAGAATCGAATGAGCGCAGAACAAAACAACTAGTAAAAACTTTTGCAAGCACTGATCATTATATTCCAATTTTTTTTTTTTTTTTTTTAATTCACTGAAGTGACGGATCACAACAGGAAGATTCTGTACCCCTCTCAGAGCTTAGGCCCTATGTGAGAGGCACACATGTTTGAATTTTGTACTCTGGTTTTGGCATATAAATTGTTTTTAGACTTAAGAAAAAGTAACCTGCAAGATTTCCAACGAAAAATGTTAAATGTTCAACTTCTTAACAAACATTTATTTCAAAGGAATTACAGCAACATTCTTTATCCCTCAGGAAATTTATTAGATATTATAAATGTATTGTACAGACCTGTGAGATTCTACAGGCACGATTCGATACCCCGCTCTATACAAGCGAATGGACTAAGTTCAGATGACCATCGACAGCCATCCCATCATCAAGAGTATTCCGCCATAGGGAGTCAGTTGCCTAATCTCCTTGTGGCCAGTCACTGCATGGAAGTAGCACGTTCCGCAGAAAAGTAACATTCCGAGGGTAAACAAAGATCCTGTCTAGAATCAAAGAAAAACATGTGCAATTAATTGTACAGGAAACTTATTTGGAAAAATAAGTATATGAGTATTTGTTCATGAATAAATTTTTTAACTTCATCAAAGGCATACAATTTAGGCCCAATAAAACTAAAATTGGCACTCAGAGGTAGGTTGGGACGCCGACTGTGGTAATAACGTAAACAGGAGAGAACGGTTCTCGACGCCAAGACCAAAGAATAAACAGTATTTTATTCATGATCTTCATCAATTTCAGATTATGGAAGTTTTCGGAAAGTGCAGTTGGAGCAACAACGCAATAACAAATTCTTTTTTTTAATATACATTCATTTTTGTTACGGTTTCAGTTTATTCAAAATTGGGGGTGTTTAAATTTGGGTTCTTATATTCTGGTTTAAATTGTTAGTTTGTGGCCACCCCTCTTAACTGATCAGATTCGTCCATGCTTAGGGGTGGCCAGAGTCACCCAGCCACATTAGGTGGTTGGGCTAACGGGGACCCTCCCCATATAACAATGTAACTCAAGATTCGCATTCTTAATTTTTTTTCCAAATTGTTAAAATTGCATGTACTTACGACATTGGGTCTTCTTGCAAAAGGAACACCGACTAAAGCAAGCGTATGAATGAAGTGATAACGGTTGGCAGTTTCGAAAATCTGAAAGTGAGGGCAACAGAATTGTAGCAAATGGTAACTTGTAACAGAAACAAAGCTAGGCAAGAAAGTTAATAGAACAAAAAATAGCACATTTTGAAGCAACACCTACTCTTTTTAGTTCTTCTGGAATTTCTTTCTGGTTGAAAACTGTGAAAGAGAAAGCATAATCAATACAAACAAGTGATCATCTGAATTTATCTGGCTTGCTAACAAATAAAAAGCTGGTTGCACCAATAAAATCAGCAAATACCGTTTTCATATTTGTACAAGTAAGGATGTTTAATTGCACCAAAGCGTATGGACCTAGCCATCAGCACACAATGATGGTGCAGAGTTCATACCGTGAGCACCATAAGCGCCGATGCCGACAGCCATGGCCCCCGACAATCCAGCCAATCGTACGAATCCTCGTCCGGCACCGCAGGCCATAGCGTTTCGTGCGAGGGCCGGCGCTGCGTCCTTGAGCTTCTCGGAGCAGTGGTGACAGGTGCTGTGGCTGAAATTGGGTCCGCTGCGGTACATCCAACCTGTAGACCAATTCCACACGCCCTTGCTGCTGCGCCACGCTTGATCAGTTGCCGTATGCAGAAGATCCATTCAGTCGACAATGTATCGGAAGGAATCCCCGTAGGCGACAGGTCGTCCAAGGATCTAAAACATAATAGAATCACAGAACAAAGCGATATCAACCTTTACAGATACAATCTGCTGACCATTAAGTCATTGACTAAGACATATCATAACAAGCAGAAGGATGTCTATTCTGACTTTTAGATATAGAATTCTACAACTGCCTGTTATTGCGCAATACTATCTAGTTTTATGTCTTCATTTAGAATTCTACAGTTCAAGAGAGCACTTAACCGTCAACTTGGCATAGGCCTGTCATGCCACTTTTATCGCATCTGGTTTTGGGCTATTCCAGACCAAGGTTACTCTAGTGGCTAGGCTAGGCAATGACTTCTGAACTGTTTCGGCGAAGGGCTTGTGCCAAGTCCAAAATGACCTAGGTCATCGCATTATGATCTCTCGTCATTTTACCTGTATGATTGAAGGATGGTTAAAATCAATGATTTCGTTGTTTCTCGCCAGAAAACTCGCAAGACAAGAAATTAGTGGCAGAAATGTCTATTTCACCACGATTGCAAATCCACCATCTTAGGTCGCCGACTCGTCACGTTTCCACTTTGCAGTTTGGGCGCCCCCTGGTGGGATGCTGTGTCCCTTCTAAACGATGATCTTGAAATGGACGGCGCTTCTACTAACAGACAGATGCTGTGCAGTGAAGTTAGATCAGGCTGAATCATTTATCATCAATGGGTGTCTTTCAATGTTTGCGAATATGCTGGCTCGATCGAGAACGCACAGCACTTGTTGTAGAAACGATGATCCGAAAAGGATGGATTGTTGGACAGTTTTTTTAACAAGTACTCGTATAAAAAGAAATACGGACGACATTTATCTTGTATATATTTGTTTTTCTGCGGTACATAGTTAGTTTTTAAGGCGCTGCCTATATTCTACTATGTTAACGATATATCATACTATTTAAGTACTCGTATAGTTGTAAACAAGTACTCGTGCATGCGTGTATATCGAATATATACATGCATACAGTTTCCTTATTCTTTGTCCACAAACAGAAGATTTTCATTAAATTATAGTTACGCGTTTTTACATTTCAGCGTTGAAATTGCTCTCTGAATTATTTTTTGTCCTATCAACCTCTCTTTGTTAATATTAGTTCAGAAATTATAAAACATCAGAAGTTATTCCTTGCCAAGGCGAAACAAATAAGACGAAACCCAAATATATTTTTTATATCTTTAATTTTTCCAATTTTAAAACAGAATGATTGTAGAGGCCATTCACACAAACACCATCAGTTCTATACATATATCCATCCATACACTCATTTACGCAGGTTACACGTATTTATTTAAAATAGCTACAATAACTTCGTCAACTTAACCCCCAATGACTTAAAGCTCTTCCGTAAATAACCTTCCAACTTAAATTAACGCGCCCTGCCTATATATGGATTTAAAAATAGAGCTACACAAAATGAGTTTGTAACTATCAATGATTTTCTAACACAAAAAATTCTAATACATAAAATGACACTTTGACGGAAAACTTTTAAAAGCTTTTAAATACGATATAGCAAGTTTTATTATTTAACCAAAAGTAGTTGTGTGACCTTTTCCGTGCCCTATTATAATGTCCTTATCACTTTCTGAACATGAATTAGACAATTTTGAGCAAATTAATGACGTAAATAGTTACGAATTTACCAAATATGTACAAAAACAAATTTTCTAAACTATTAATAATAATTCAAATACTTTAATCTGGTATTTCGAAAAGTGTCAGGTGCTTGTTCATTGTTGATACAGTTGATATTAATTTATAATTAGTAACATTTGTGTTTGTAAAAAAGTTGCATAGAACAAGAAAGTGGATATTTATAATGCAAATGTTACACAAATCTGAAGTGAATCTAATTTCCGAATCACTAGTCAAATTGCAAACAGACTATTGATAAACAGATTAAATTTAAAAAATAAAAATACGTTAAAATAGCATTTTGGCACCCTAACGCACCTATTTGTTCTACGGACATATCATGCAAATACAACTACTTCTGCATATACAAAAAACTCAGAATCAAAAGTATGCAAAATTTTCAAATTATCGAATCAAGGACGAATAAAGAGCGACGCCTCAGACACTAAGTACAACTGGTATTATCTGACTAATATATTGCAAGAGAGTGAGACGTACAGATATACAAGATCATGGTCCCTGAAGGCAAAAGATCCGGTCCTGCGGATATAAAAAGACGGTTGTTTAAGGTCACCACGAGAATGGAATGGTGGGGCAGAGGGATCGAGTAAAATATTTGACTTGTCACATTTGAAATATCCAACCAGGCTTGGACCACCAGTAAAATATACAAACGACACATTACTTTCAATCACAACGAGCGCCATTTTTACGACTGGAATTGAATCCGTAAAAGCGATAAGAATAGGCTGCGATAATTGTAGAAAGTCCAACCCGTATTGAAACGTCAGTATATATACTGTATATAGCTGCTGTAACCGTGAAAACGATATTCCCCGGTACGGTCAGCTGCCGATCACCAAATTAAACTAACTTGTGGACAACATTTTTATTTGGCCGTCACTTCCTCCGTTGGCGTCACTTTGTATATGGAGTCGGCATTAACGGATTTTACCTATAAAAGGATACACCGCGCATAGTCGAAGGCATTCTCTACATTTCCAATGTACAGTTCTCTTGTTCGCAATTGCCCATCTTATGCTGAATTGGTGTCACAGAAAGTACGATTTCAAGGACGCATGTAAGAATCGCATTAAAGGATCAACAATTAAAATTACAATAACTGCGAGATGCGGAGAATCAATTTTTTTCGTTTTCGTCGCGACAATTACTGGTTCGAACAATCAGGACTTCTAGCTCGTTACGAGATGAGTCTACTGGCGACGACAAGGTGTGAGAGAGAGGGCGTATACAGTGTCATATGGCACGATCGATGTTTAAAAAAAGAAAACCCGCACCACGGCCTCCCCCATCACGCACGCATATTCGGCACTTGGGATCTAGCTTTCTTTCAAAATTACGGCAAGTCACCGAGATGTAGTGCCGATTTCAAATCCTCGTTTCCGTTTTCTGCGACGCTAGTTCCATTCGATCGCTCAATGGCGATCACTCACGCACGAGTAACCGGTTGCACGCGATCACTACCAGTGAGATGACCAATGTCCACACCGGCGTCCACCGCCGATTCAACGGTGATCCGTTGCTCATCAGCGGCGCGTCCATGCCGTCACTGGAGTCGGGCTGATACAGCTCGACCTCGTCTTTGGCGTACAGATCTGGGACCAGAATACAAGAATGAAAAAATTGAATTTCAATTTTCATCAATATATTTTTTTTGCTCTTCACTGTAGTCACTGCACTACAGAATATAAACTATTGTACAAACTGATTACAGAATGAAAAAATCTGTTCTAACTAATTTTATTGCGACAAGTTTGGCCCGCTCTATATGCTCACCCTCAGTCTTCTGTTGATTGGACGAGATCATATCGGCATGGTCGTTTCGGTGGGTGCTGGATGGATTCGCCAGATCTGAAGTGCCTACGACTCCGGCTTGCGGATCATCGTCCGCCGTCATCGATTTACAGCCGAACCACCAGATACCAGATGGTCGAGGAAATGGGGGCCTTGCACGATCCACCTGTATCAAATCAATGGCAAACCATTTTTTTTAGATATCGAAGAATTTCATGAAACTAATTTATTCATTTCAATATCTAGTTTGTTTTTCCTTTTAATAGTTTTCGCAAAAATATATTGATATAAGATGACTTACGCCAAATGTTCGGTCGTTAAACCTCCAATAGTAAGTTCCCTTGAAAAAGTAGGTATATCCATTGGTCCATTGGAACGCGGCGTTGATGTTATCCGGAATTCCTTCCCAGTTGGAAATTGGTTTGGGGTAATCATCGCTGACTGGGGGAAGCTGTTCGGGATCGAACCGCCAGTAGTTCATTCCTAAAAATACATTCGAATAATTGGTTTTGAAATAATTCGGCATTTCAGAATCAAAATTTCTCATGCAGCAATGCGGCAAATTATTCAAAATTCTCCTTTTATTTTTAATAATTTATTTTGTTTGAATATACCTTTGAAAAAATAGATCTTTCCGTTGCCGCTCCATACGAACGCGGCGTCCATGTTGCTAGGAATACCGGGGAAACCGTCGACAATCTTTTGTGGGTAATCCGCGTCCATCTCTTTGCCTGTATATCGCCAATAGCGATCTCCCTGAGAAATAAAACATGCTTATAAGTTACAAGAATTCCAGTTACTAGTATTGCACAAGGAAGCGTTTATATTTTAAAAGTTTAAAAGTTTTCGTGAAGTTAACTTTTTTTCATCTATTGAATATACATGTATGATTGGTCTGTATCGGAGCGAACTGAGTTTTCAAATCGCCCAGCGGCAAATCCAAAACTCTTGCGTGACTAAGCATACCACTCAAACTCAAATAAGTATTAGATATTTTATCACGTAAACCACACCTATTGACATTCAGAATTTTATTTTTATTTTACAAGAAAAAATTATAACGAAAAAAATTGTCTCGAGATTTGTAGTACTTGTTAAATGTAAGAATTAGCAGAAATAAGTGGCGTCAAAATTCACATGCAAAGGTAATTCGTTGCACCGGTGATTTTATTTCGTGACTTTGGTTTTGACAGCTTCGCTCCATGAGTGAGGCGATAATGGCGAACGAGATTGATTAACAAGAAATTCACGCTCACCTTGAAGAAATAGGTCTTGCCGTTTCGCCAGGAAAAGGCGGCGTCGATGTTGGAAGGCAAATTTTTCCAATCTTTAGAAATTGCCCTAGGGTATCCGTCGGCCAGCCCCACGTCAGTCAATAACCAATAATACTCTCCTGTGAAACAGAAATACAGAAAAACATCAGGGGGTCGGACTTTCTCTGAAACAATCGAGCTAACAACTGACTCATCTCCACTTGGCATTTCATTACTTTTGTAAGTGATGTGCGAAGATCACATTTCGACCTGACTTTGTAATGAAATAAGTATATGTTTATGAGTATTTTGAAAGTGAGTAATACCCTGGAGCTGAGAAAATACTTTATTAGTGAAATAGTTCATTTAAACCAATAGAAATTTGTAAATTAAGTAAAGGAAGTTTCTGTTTTGCTAGTGACTAATGGGCAAATTAATTTGACAAGCTTGTTTGTATTTCATTGTTTAAAAAATGAATAGGAGCCGATGGTAGTATTAACAGAAACGTTGGGGAATTGCAGGACTACAATTAGAAACTCCCCAACGAAGATAGTTTAAACGTAATGCAATGGTAAAACGGTAATGACGAAAGTCTTTGTCGAGTTCTTACGTTTGTTTTTGTGTTTCGCAAATTTTCATTTTCTTAATTTATCGTCGAGAGGATGTTTTAAATTTTACGTTTAAATATCTACGTTGCCGAATTTCTAATTGTAGTCCTGCAATTACCCAGTATTTTTGTATTTCATTGATCTTGAGGATGAACTAAACAGACGATTGAATTTCTAGAATATTTGTTCATTGTGTAATAGCGATAGTATTTGATAGGGTGATGAGTTTGAATGCCCCGAGTGAAACTTTAAGATCCTAAAATGCTTAAGTTAAGACTATATACAGTATTTATTTATGTTTACTACGATATGAACGACATTGATCACGAAACATTTTCCTGGGACGCGATTGGCAAAAAGTATGTCGAAACTACGAAACTACGCTAATACTTTTCAAGGAAAATTGGAAAGACTAACGCGAACACTAGTTGTGACTCAATGAATGACTAATGAACTTTGACCTTTCATCCTGTCGGTGTGACGCTTGTGTGAGTCAATCAACTACGGGAGTGTCATTATAATACCTGACCAAGCCTCTACGACGGAACGAACTGCAAAATCTAACGCACCGTTCCAGCGATTGCCAATTTAATCTCTACCACCGCGAACGGAAGTTTCTTTCGTCAGAATCGTGCCTCATGAGTCTTTTAATGGCCGCCACAATCACGCCCTCCCCCACGTTACTCATTAGCAGGTGATTTGGAAGATCCGTTTTCCCAAGGTGAAGATGGAAGTTTGCAGAGAGCTATGAATTTGTTTCTACCCAGGGTCAGCATTCGCCGTCAACTGTAACCGCCGCATAATAGATCAGCTCATTGTTGCGAGAGGGCCATCAGCGAGTGTTTGCTGAAGGCCCTCGAGAGACCTCTCGCAAATACAAATTGTCATACATAATAGAGACTATGCATAACACCAGACCCAATAGTGCGCAAATTATGCTCATTTCTCAATTTAGGGCACCATCAAATTCGAAAGATAGCCAAAAAATTCTACCCGTTCATTGCATTCTATTTAAGTCTACTGGATTCTATTTAAATCTACTGGATTCTATTTAAGCTACTTTTTGAAAGATTTTTGTTATCAAAATGACGGAACGAAAATAGGAACTTCAGCGGCTCAATCTGCGCACGGTAATTACGTTTTCTGTTATAAGTCTGCCCTATGAAGACTACTTTTGGAAAGTTTGGCCTCAAGTGTCATGTTGTTGACCTTGACTGAATAGTCTCAATTAGTATGTTGTTTTAAAAAGGATAAAATACAGGTCAAGTCAGTTTATATTTTGAAGCAATAACCCTTTTAAAATAAGAAAATAATTGAAAGAAGATAAATAATTAAAATTTTCTTGAGCCATTGAGTCATGCACGCAGAAATATTAGTAAAAATCATTCAAGGTGGAGAAACAAGAATCTCCTTCAACAAAGGAGCATGCGTACCAAGGGTCGGCAAAAGTGCTTAAGGAAAGTCTGCTTAAGAAAATAATGAGAATGCAAAAATGTTATTGCTATAGATGTTTTATGGAGATTTGGCGAATCTGAAATTGAACGTCCGAAAGTTTAACCATCACCTGTATGTACTAGTTTGTTAATGATAATGTTAAATCTAGTTGTATAAGATTAGTTTGGTTAAAACGATGCCCGCATACAAGCCTGGAGATTCTTAAAGCTCCTCCCCCTCTTAGAAGAAAGCGATCCCGATTTTGAAATATACCATAATAACACAGAACGGTCAAGTAAGTGGATACCAGGCACAATTAAGCGTGTCACGATTTCTTTGATTTATTCAATTTTTTTTTTGGTTTTCAGATATTTATGTATTATCATAGATCTCAAAACAAAATATGGCACAAGACACAATAAAGGTTCAGAAGAAATTCGTGCAAGGGACATTACACACACACAAAGATGAAATGAACACTTAAAAAAACGTGAATCGTTTGCAGACGCTTCAACATGCCATGAGGACTAGCTGGTTCTGCCCATTATTTTACAGTGCACATACAGAAACACACACACATACACATAAGGAGTTAGTACACACAATGCATGCACATAAAATGTATCTTCAACCAATCATTAAACAATATGTGTATTCAGTCACGCAGCATTCGACATAATTCATAGGCACGATACGAAATAGGCCTACACCTAGCTGGCGAATATATTTTAACGACCTTCAGAAGAACTTCGCATGCGATGTTAAATGTTCGAAGCGCTCAAAATAAGTTGTCCACAAAATAATCCTGCCGAATGAGTTTTACTCCTATCAACATAGAGCCTGAGAGAGTTTATTTGACAGCGACTGTGCAATTTTAAGAATGACGACAAAACGTATAAATTAGCTAATTATTATTATATGTATATGAAATGAAAAGATAATTAATTTCAATGAATAGCGCGTGAATAAATACTACTGGTCTATATAAATATTTGGCAAAACGAAGTTCCCTTAATTTTTTTTAAATCACACTAATGTAGATACAGCTAAATAGAGTTATGTAAACTACAATAGCTGCCAGTTTAAAAGAAAATAATGAAATGAAACAAATTACTAAATAATGGCGTATTGAATACAAACAAGCTTAATTGTTTATCGAATAAAATTTAGATTCAGAATCTATCAGAATCAGAAATAAATTTCATTATCCGCTCACAGAAAGCGTTTTTAAAAAAATGGGAACTCGTGAAAAAAAATTTTCATCGAGCACATATTTTGAAATATATTTCATGAGCTTTACTTGTTCACTTGACAAGCAATATAATACAAATACGTCTAGAAATAATTCGCGTCATACAAATCGGATTAAATAATACCGGCAGATGAGACTAGTGTAACACCTGCACAACTGTCAGCAATATCGCCAGAGGAACTCCACAAAATTCATGATTGATCTCACAACGAAAGCGCACAGAGTCCAAGCCAAACCCAAAGCCAAACACAAGAGTCCAAACCAAGCACAATGGCAAACACACATTCCAATATTAAAAGTGCAAAATCTGTATATCCTAAAACTTAGGACCAGTCAAGACACAGAATTGAAAGGGTAGAGAGTGAGCGTGCAAGTGCTAGTTCCACGAACCACAGGAAACATTTGAGAATTAACGTCTGTGTTTACAACATGCGGAAGATATCGCTGAGCGCATCCCTCTCTCATCTTCGACCAAAGACTCGGTTCCACCAGCTCTTTGGTTTTTGGGTGGTGGTGGTGATGGGAGGCCAACGAGGGCGGGAGGTGGTGGGGGGACATTTGGTGGTACCTTTGAAGGCGTAGGTTTTCTTGTCCACCTGGAAGATGGTGTCGATGGCCGAGTCGCTGCACAGTTCGCCCTCCTCGTGGCCGCCACCATTCTCGTCAAATCCCCGGGGAGGCACGTAGGAACCGGAAGTTGGAGGAACAGGCGCAGGTCTACTCTTCGATTTAGTTCCTGCGAAAAAATATTAAATTTTTTAAAACAAGCAATTGCCAAATTAATAAAACGCTCGTAGTTTAAACACGGGATATTACACCCACATTGGACTGACTATTCAGGAACACTCACCATACAGAGCCTGGATGGCCTGGATGTCGTCCTTGTGGAGTCGAAAGTCGGGCTCATAGTTGCGATAGAATGGCGCCATCAGCGCCCCCTTGACGTCGGAATGCGATAGGCCGAGTGAATGGCCGATCTCGTGAGTTGCCGTTTGAAATAAATTGGTTCCTACGAGCGTTAGTGAAAAAGAGTACTTAGAATAAATTTTATTACGGTGTGGAAAAAAATAGTGTCATTGGTTGTCAGGGGATGTAATGTACTTTTTATCCCGCAGTTGTTTGGCGGCCTTATAGGTTAAGTGGTCCACGCCGGGGTTTAACCGAAACGTTATCGCCGATACGGATCACTTTTTGACCAAATAAATAAAGGGTTGGGGGGGAACTCACCTCGGTACGAGTTGACCGTCCACGTTTCGGCGTCGTCAAAGTGGGCGTCACCCCCGTAGATGGGGAAGTAGGCGTGGGCCAGGGTGCCCCCCGAGCCATCAAACGGATCCCCGTCGCCGTGTTCGCCCTTCTCGAAGCGGACGTCGATGTGAGCGGTGCCCGACATTTTCTGAGTGAATTTGAGGTTGGTGTACTCTGTCCACGCCTAGATAGTTAGCGAATCAAAGGACGAGGTTAAGATTCAAAAGGTGTTAAATCCGTCCGAACGACAATTGATAAATCGCCGAGATTATACCTTATTTACGGTTTTTTTGAGAATTATTTGAGATGCATTAAAGACGAGTATAGGATATTCTTCGAAGAAATAGAATTCCTATGATTTTTAAATTTGTAGATTTCTTACCAAAAACGACTTCCTAAATTCCTCGTCAACATCACTCTTGGTGAGCTTTCCCGCCGGATATTTGCTAATCTTATAAGTCAAATCCTTTACACGCCATCGACTACCTGCAATTACAAAAAAAAAGAAACATTATAACTACAGGACATAATTATTAGTCCATTTTTCCAAAATAACTAATACGTCTAAAAATAAGTATCTTTAAGAAAGGATATATACTCGAATAGCGTATTTTTCAAATAAAGAAATATTTTTTTCAAACCAGACACCGCCTCCACCTCAATAAACCCTATCGTATTGTAAAAGACTGCAATTGAATTTCAGTCGAAATGCATTGCTGCTGTTGTAAAAAAAAAATTAAGCTTCTTCTTAACACATCTCTACAAATTAATGTTTTTTGTTGCTGGGCAACTGCTGCAGAACCTATAACAAACTAATCGACAATAAACCTTATCACTTCATGCAGATCATTAGTCGAAAAGTTATTGTTCAAGAATAGATCAAAATCCCCGATTATCGCCCAAAAGCCAGACGTCATTTTCGCTAACTCATAAGTACGCCATCCTTGTAGTTATGCAATCGACTCTAAACTGGTAGACAGGATTGGCACATGAAAGATTTATTATGCAATGTGTCGTGTGCACAATAAATCCAATAATACTATTAATTTCGTGAACGACCAACAACAGTCTAGGATGCGGCTATTTTTTTTCTCTCACCCAATGGTGAAAGGAGAACAAAGACTTTGTTATATTCAAAATTGGGTACACGATCTAAGGGGTTAAAAAATGCGCCACGAATCGTGACATCATAGGGGAGGATATAAAAAAAGTTTTTAAAAAAACAACTTAGCAAATGAGCGGTGGCCTTGACCTTCCTCAGGAGGCGGCCAGCCACACCACTTTCATCATTTTTCTTTGCCTTTCGTTTTACTTTGCTGCCTCTGATGCTAATTGGGACTTTCGCAGATTAGAGCGCCACCAGAGCGAAAAACGGAAAAACGCCATAAACTGCATAACGCGGAACCACAATGTTGGCCATTTCTCATTTTTTGCAATATGAGTTACCATCAAGAAATGAGAAACGAGACACCAGCAATTTCATATCAATAATAAGCACATTTAATTTCAATCATTTTTGATCGAAGTGCTAAATTTTATAGTTAGCTAAATGAATCGCCGTTCAATCAATAATTTGCTTAATAGATTTAAAAATTCCCATTTCCATAATTATTTATTTAGACAATGAGAAGTAAATTGTTCACCGAAATTAAACGTATACCCGTACACTAAGCATCTATATACCGATCCAATGACCACACATCGCTATTCTGAATGTGTACACTCACTAAAATGGGTCAACAGTCTTTGGGTTCATAGTTCCTATACTCTGATTCACACGCATATAGTATTTGGTTGCATCGCTCTTGGCCCGGGTGATTTGTCGCGAACCAATATTAATGATGATGACATCCACTATAACGATACACTCGCTAGTCATTTAACAACGTGAGTCATCCGATGATCATCTCTAGTGACCATTCTTTTAGTCGGTCGGAAGGGGGGTGATTAATCCGAAACCTTTTCACGGTCACACGCGCTTTATGCCACTGCGAAAAAGCGACAGAGTCGAGTGGGAGGAAATTATTCGATTCGGTAATAAAGGCTCAATTCGTGCACACTCTTGGCACTGTGCCCGCAGCCTGTTAACAGTATACTACCAGCTCAGAACCCATGCTGCCCAAATACTTGCAATTACCATCCATGACTAGCCAACCGCAACACGCACCAGATGTCTAGTTTATTTTTATTATTTTAATTTGAAAATTTTATTTATCAAATCAACACTCATGTTCTTCGTTTTAACACCAATGTAACCTTATATATTTGCAATGATAATGGACATTCTATTTGATTCTTTCCCTTTTACTTTCGACGACTGAATAATTTGAGTTTTTTCTTGAATTGATCGTTAATCAATCCGAGAAAAAAGTCAAGTTTTACTAAATGCGTAATCAGCATCTGTCGGTGCTATGGAAAAGTTTAGGTTAACCAAACATTTTCTTAAGATATAGTTTGACATGCCAAGACAAAACATATAAATTTTTCCCCATAACTAATTTTTTAATCTAGTTACACCACTAGCTGTGGGTTTCACCGCGTATCATTTCATCACTACTACTAATTTATAGTGTAATGTTATTTCTGGGTTTCAACTTCCCCAATTCTAAACGATTTTTGCTCTTCAGTAATCTCGCATCACGATTTTTTTTTTGTGCCACCCCGTTCCATGCCCATCGGTCAGCAGGACAACTCCGGGAATGTCTCGTCAGTGCACCGAGATCAAACAACATCCTCGCATGTTTTTCGACCCGACCGATTTGCTATTGGGACGATCGGCGACTGGTCAGAAATAAAATCGATTTTCAGTGAACCCGCGGCGCGCGGTTCACCTGAGATCCGAGAACCAGTTTCGAAGAAATGTGGAAATGCGCTGCCCACACGTGGTCGCAGACCACTTCGTTGCACACCTAACTACTTCCCGGTATATTAAGTGAATGCACTTCTATAAACACTATATTATTATCACGCTGTATTTTTTTATAGCGCACTTCCGATCGCAGAACGTACAGCGTATAAGTATTTATTTCTTTGGTCAGCTTTTGCGGAACAACAATTGTCTCTTGTTTCGAACTAATTGTCCGGCCTCATTATGTCCCGACTCGTACAGGGTGTGTATCAGTCGATTTTAATTAACCTCAGCACCTGATTAAAACAGTGGTCCTAGCGAACATGCCGATGCGATTACAATAGCGGATTCCAATGCCATTTGGTGTTTTCTCATCGATTCGTCTAATTATTTTCAATGGAAGTCCAAATATAATATTAAGTAGCTAAACCATGTTCTATAAGAATTATGTCAAGGCGTACAAAACATCCTAATGAGGGATTTGCTAGATACTAAATTTAGAATGAAAATTTCAACAAATAGTCATTCAGAAAACCACTTTTCGTGTGGTTTTACCGGAAAAGATTAAGTGATAGGAATAGATTATAGTGTGACGTCCACATTGCCATTGTCCTTAGCGTGTTCATCCATTTAATTATTAGAATTTAACATTCAATGATTGAGCAGATCCCCTCGCACAGACAAATTCCTACTTACTATTTTTAAAGTTTATTATCTCGTCATTTTGTAAGCATTTGCTTATTTTTAGAGACATCCTTGTGCTGTGGGAGGCTATTTTAGACTTTGATTGAAAATACAATAATTGAGTTAAATTAATTTGAAATACGCTTTTGTCTTCGTTGCTTGTTGCGACTACTGCGAAGCACAAAATGACCATACCAAGGTTGGGATTCGAATCATGGTCACCCGATACAGTTCGGCGATACAAAAGTTTTGACAACAAAGGGTTTATCCATTGACAATTTAGTCAGACGATTTCGAGGAATCCAACAAATGGCTATTGTTATCTGTAACAGCATATAAAAAATGTGTTGGTGGTTTTATGAAAACTAGAGTACCGGCATTCCATTGCGCCTGGATCAGAGCCAGAGGAAACGTTAAGCCACTGAAAAAGATAACAGATTCGTCCATGCGATATCTATTTCACCAGTTTCCACATGCGCGGCCCACTAGCTTGGAAATACTCCGAAACAATTTTTGTTTCGGTCGTAAAAGCGAAAATTGTCCATTAGACGTGCGGACATGCAATTACCGCCCCCGCCGCCTGAAACCACAACTGGCGGTTTCCTGTCATCACGTAGAACTAACTCATCCCGTGCTCCCTTTGTCCAGTCAATAAAACTACTGTCCACCTATATAATCTATGAATTTCCCTACAAACTATTACACTTTTCGCCTTAGTAAATCCAATCTCGTAATGAGAATAACATATATTGAGAGTAAATATGGAAATTAGTTTAAAGTAACGATTCAACTTTTTATCTGCATAGTACAGAGTATAATTAACCTAGAAGAAGTTCAACTGTACGAGCTAGGATTGCAGAATGGTTTATTTGTCAACAACAAATTATTTTTACCATAAGATACGACACCAATTCAATTGTTCTGCTTTTATATCAACGCCTAGCTGCAGTGCTATTTCAACGAGATATTATAAATGAAACATCATCAAAGGGATCAACTTTTAATAGCTTCTAAAACGCTTTGCCACGTACTTTTATAATTTGTTTGTTTTGTTATTATCCTTGAAAGCGACGTAGACGGCGCGTCATTGACAGTTCAAAGCCACAGTCACACTAGTACTGCGACGCCCTTACTCGCATCTACGTCCACATTTACGGCAATGGGAAATTCGGAAAGAGTTCCCACGGACCGAGAAAACTTATTTTTTCCCCTCACATTTGCTTTTTTGCATAAATGATTGGGCGGGCTTACCTTGGAGAGCGTATCTCTTTCGGCGGGCGTTGTTGCCGTGGCCCACTTTGTCTTTCACACCACAGCGGGGGGTGTTCATCATGATCGAAGTCTCATTGTCAATGTTGCCTATTCACACACAAAAAAAAAATAGAAAAAAGAAATTAATTCCAAAGTTCTACATAAAAAGCACATGTTCGTTGCCGGAATGAAGCAGAATACAGTTGCGAAATTACTCTTAATTTCAAATTGGAAAAAGACTAGTTTTCCATTTTAATTTCAACTACTTTCATCCAAACAGATTATTTTACAACGAGTTTTAGAAATCACTTAAAAACAAAAATTAAAAAGATGGGTTTGCGAGTATCAGTAGTCGATGCTATTTATAGCTTCTGCAATCTGCTAAGACATTAAGTAGAACTTGTCGTTTTTCAGGGTCACTTTTTACTGAACATAAAAATTACTTTTTGTTTGTTTTACGTTTGTGGTAAGCCACTAAACACGGTCAGCTTTTGTCGTCGTCTTCACGATGTCACCAAACCATGATATCACCTTGGAAAGAGATACCTGCGCCCACAAAGTACCCTCACTCGTCCTCTCTCTTTCTCAACTATGCGTTACGAATTTTGTTGAGTCACTTGAGGTACCAGCACGCGTGCGGGGGTACAAAAAAAGCAGCTTTTGACGCTCCTTCGTAAGGGAACGCCGGGAAAACTATTAAATCACCGATTGCTTACGCATATCTGACATGGCCGGACCGCTTGGCTACCATGACGCACCGATTCCGGGGGCCATCTTCTTTTTTTCTAATTTTGTTTTACATGGCAAGAGTTTAAATGCTCAAGAGATTAAAGAAATATTTAGTATAAAGTGCAGATTCCTGCTCGCTGACCAATCATGTCAACGTTTGTGGTTGTTCGTCAAAATAAACTAGATATTAGCATTACAGATGTGTTGCTGTTGATTAAAAACAGTACCAAATAAAGGCTAACCCTAACCGCTCATATGTCGCTCTAACGAATTGTATTTATGCCCGTCCTTGCTCTTGTCTCTTTTGATTATACGGATCATTAAGCAACCCCGGCGGCAGCTCGAGTTGTAAACGTGATTCTAAAAACAAAATTGGGGTTTCCCGTCACCCATAGTAATGTAGTCAATGACTGATCTCTCGCACAGTCTCAAAAATCAACACCTGGCTGAGCATGCACTTGGCACCGATAATCAATCATAATACCGATCATGAATATTAAAATAAAGTATTCTGTAGTCGAACTGCAATTGAAATAATTAAGAGATAAGAGAAATAACTAAATCACTTGAAGTTGATGTCTGCCTTAAAAAAGCTAAAGCATGATTTCATTAGTGACACCTAATCAATGTCGTTAAATAATTGAAAAATTAAAAATACTAACCAGTCTGATTGAGTCCAGCGAACCTCTGGAATTCCTTGATCGCGCTGACCAGAGCATCTTCCGTTAGCAGACTGCTATGCCGGGTACTTGAACTCGATGATTCGATGTAGCCAAATTTGGTTAAATAGGACTAAAAATAAGATAGAAAAACAAACACAATTAATTCACATTTCCCACATATCAATTTCTAGTCACATAATAATATTTTAAAACACGCCGACAATTTAATAATTAGTATTTTGATAACTACAATAAATTCTCTGACTAGCCGATGACGATATTCAAGACTAGCGATTTGATATGTGAAACCACTTGGACGTATGAACCCATTGAATGACAACGTCTGACGAATACGATAATATTTTATTAGGAGTGCATGCCTATTTTCTGTAATTTCGAAAATGAAGAAATTTAATTAAAAATTCCTTTATACGCTAGTACTTAGATGGAAGTTATGTCAGCTAGTCAGTTGCTCCTTGCTGGAAACCAGATGCCAGTCATGCTACAGGAGTCTCAGACAGTGGCCATAGATATGCCTTTTACACATGCGGCGAGAATACACAGATCTCATTAAAAATGAGGAACAAGTTTTTTTTTTGGCATTGCCACCCCGCCATATCATCAGAGTCGGTGTGTCTATCGCTAGCAACAATCGGTTCTGGTTGTAACGTTCCACCCAATAGACTCCTTATCTCAAGGAACGACTGCTTCCGAGCGCCAAAATCGACAGCCGTCCGGTTGTTTTCAAAGTCAGCGTGAGCGGGCGAGTGATACGATTTTCGGAACGCCGTTTTTCTGGGAGTCCTCCAGGAACTCGCCATCTTGGTTTGCCAACAGACACGCGTGTGTTGCGAACCAGGTAACGCGGAAAAATTGTGCGCAATCGATTAATCACCACCTGGACGTGTGGGCGGTCCAGTCGCTTGGTCAGAATTCGGAGGAAGACGATGACGATGGCGATATTCGGGGTCATCGACACGCGCTTCTCAAACATCCCGCTTGGTGGACACAGTGAAAACGAAATGAAAGCCGGACGTTTTTGTTTTTTTAGAACAGAAAATCAGAATGGCTCACATAGTTTACAGTCAGTTTTTTATTTTAATTTTTCTAAATTATTGATTTGTTGCAGTCCTATGCACTATGTGAAAAAAACCTTTTCTTCGTCTCACGTATCGTTATAATTATAATGTATCGTTACATTGGAAATATTGGGATCTAAGGAAATACAGAACTGAGGAGAAGCGACAAGACATAGGCCCCGTTCGGGGCTGCTTGTGGGTACATATTGTAATTGTTTTTTCTAAACACTTGGGTTCTTAGCAACCGTACAAAATATTGCTAGCCCATACAAATGTCTTAAGTTTTACGACTAGTTTGTTAATATTGGGAGGGAGGGGGGGGGGGTTGTACCATGTCCAGCGCGCAACTTCCGCAATACGATATAGTAAAAACCCTGCGTAGGTATATCAATATTGTATATGCCCTTCCGAATTGCTTTGCTGTCTGAACAGCAGTGAGCAAAAAAAAAATATATATATAGTCACCACCGACCTGCGTGAATTGGGAAACACATTTCTCATCACGCGATTGAAGCAAGGACAACGCTTACAAAAAAAAAACTACCTCACCGAAGACAGCTAGACGTCTTTTCCTTGGTTGGAGTTAGCACTTTCCTTGCCCTCAGTTGCAGGCCCACAAATTATTAAAAACCGGTTTTTCTCCTCCCCCTCCCCCCCCCCAACTCTTCCACACCACCCTCCAATAACCCAGCCCGCCCGGCCGCGCCCCTTGCCGCGCCGTCACGGGTACACCCGGCGACCCTCGCAAAATAAATATAGTCTTTGGCGAAGAATTTTAATTTCGCAGCTAGCCTGGCCAAAGGCGGAATATGCAAAGTAGGAAATTGTAATTGGTAATCTTTGTTTGTAGGCGAGAGCGCGCGCGCAATGCCAATCGCGCAAATGTGGAAACTAAAAACGAAACAAGATTTCCCCGGACGAGCCAATGGCGGAGGTCAAAAGATCAAGTAGGGACAGGTGTTGGGACGCACCATACCAACAGACTCTGTAAACTCTCTGTATATATGTTGTCTGAACAATTATACCTGGATGATAAATAAAATACATGTGCATGGTGAAACCGACTATGCTCAAGGACACAAAAGAGCTCGTTCAAGTTTAATAACAGAGTGTTTCTAAGTGCCGTGCAACAATGCATAAGAGTTCTCCTAAATATTATCTTAATTAAGATGTAAATTGATGCAATTACTTCAATGATGAACACAGCCGCAATTTTAACCCAACCCTCCTACAGAGTATATGCTGAACTTTTTTATCACCTTTTCAGCAGCGAATCTAATCACTAAACACGAATTACTAGAAATAATTTAAAACTAATCACTCCTCTAAAGTGAAATTTACAGTCGCGATATTTAAATAATTGCTACATGAATACAAAATCTAAAGTGGACATTCACGTAGCAATTATTTAAAGTGAACAAATTTGGGGCAAACATTCAGAAATTAAATTTCAACAACTGAGGGAGAAGGTGGGAATTATTTTTTTAAAAAATAGGAAAAGCTCGGTCTCGGTGGCTCTCAATTCTTTTGCGCGCCAACAGAGGCGACCTCCCACGGCGTCCGCATCCAGTCAACATTATTGTGTTAGAAAATTCATTGACTCTCGGAACGCCACGGGGGCGGGAGGGGTCGCGGTCACGCTCGGTAACGATTCGGCAAGGGGGAGTGGGGTTAAGGAGAGGAGTGAACGTAGCCGCCAGCAGTGTGATGTCGGGTTGATAGGGTTATTGTAGGAGGTGGAGTGGGGGGAGGGGTTCGGCCATCAGGGTTCATAACCCCCTCACACGTGTATGTCGGGACTCCGCAGAGGCCCGAGCACACATTCCTCGTGACTGACGGGTTCACTCGACAGGGGGCGTGTGCGCGTATCGCTTCCCATGCAAATCACCCGCGTGGTGTCGGTAGTGCCGCGCGCGCGCGGTAGGCCAAAATAAAAATTGTCGGCGGCCATCTTGCCCGTCTGAGTCATTGCACGCGAGTGTTTAAAAAAGAAAAATGTAGCGAAACTAGGGTGTCTATCTTGCTCACTCGATAAACAAATTTTTTGAAGGTGACGTCACGCAAAAGAGACGCAACTTTTTGTTATGCAACGTACCTTGAGCGCTCGCTCTATAGGAGTAATGTCCTCATTTTGGTGGGAGCATTACTATGGGCGTTAATTCCTCGAGCCATTTTTGAATAAATCATTTACATAATTGCCGCCATTTGTAATCCGAGTCCGGCGATTCTAATCTCCATCAAGAGTCTTGAATACACACACACACACATGAACTGCCTGAATGTCTGGTGGTTCGATTACATGAACTCCCGCGGCATTAGATTTACTCTCCTCATGCAAAGGCGGGTGATTTGTTTAACCTGTCCCGGGCGCGGCGAATCGCTAGTCTTATTTTCTACGGTGGCCTGCGACCTCCAACCCCAAACAATCCCTCCACTCCACAGGCACGAACCACTTAGCTGCAGTAAGTGTTTCATCCATCACCCAAGAGAGGCCATGGGAACAGATTCAGAGTGGGCCATCTTCAAGACCTCAAACTACAGTAAATCAATGTCTTTAAAGGTTCGGCTGTAGTGTGATTGAAATCGCGGACAAATTGAAGCAGACGCGAAAAGTAATATCTTTTTAAATGCGAATTATCGTTTATATGAATATTTTTAACATTATTTCAATTGTAGAGAGTACTGAACTACATCAGTAACCCCTAAGATCGAAGAAAAGAGAACCCCCGCCGGAAATCGAACCCGGGTCTGAAATCCCGGTCTAGTCGCAAATCAGTGGATATTATAGTTTGCATCTTTCAATTAAACTCACATTTTAAATTATTAAATGTTTATCTATTCAACGAAAAATTATCTTACCCAGTTCAGTCAGCCAAAATGAAAAAATAATTTCTTATTTTTTCATTGGGTATTTTTATAAATGCAGCCTGCCTTACAATTGGATAATTTCATTCATTTCTGAGAATTTCTCGACGTCCCACACAAAATGCTACCCGTTTAGCAGACCATTTGCATTCTAGTAAGAGATTATTTTTCAAATTCCTCTTTTCTTAAAAATATAAAATGGGTTTTACGTGTTTTGTCGTTTATTGTCTTCCAACATTCATTCCTAAGTGGCGCTATTCCATGACTGGCAAAGTTATAGCTGCAATAGTTGCTTCCAGGCTGATATACACTGTATACATGCACATGTACTTAATGAGCATATCTTTTCTGAAATTCCACATCTGCGGGCCATCGGCAGAGCTATCGCACCCAGACTCTTTATCTGTATCCCGCCCCGACACACCCCTCTCTCCCACCCTCCTCACCTCCACTCACTTTTTATTTCACCGTCTACTGAGCCCGGGTTATTTGGCCTTTCCCTAAACAGTTAGCCCCGGCCGACACCCATCAGCCAACCCTCGCCGCCGCCGCCGCCACCACCACCACCACCACCTCCTCCTCCTCTACCTAAAAACTAGACCCTAAAATAACTCAACGTGCATACGCGTGTACACGTATATTCATGAGTCAAAACGTACGACTTTTTCAACAAGTAAAAAATGGGTAGCCCTAGAGCGCATTGACTTTTTAAGGAGAATGGAGATTGAGGTGTAGCTTTTGGAATAACGTCTTTTCAAGCTGCCGCCGAAATTGGCCACCGTTCAGAGTCCCTTTTTTCATTTCGCGAAGGCAAGTCCCCCAAATAACAAATTGAAGTGTCAGTTAAAGAATTGTGACACGCGCTTAAAGAGTTGAAAGCCGCCGGAGAAGGTGAGGATATATCCCCATTATACAGAGTTCTGTAATTTTCTGTACCCGATTAATTTTACTTTCGCTAATCTGTACCCTGAGTCCCAAGGTACTCTTTAAGACTCCCATTTCCAAGGGAGGCGTGTAAATTAAGATTTCGGTATTTTTAAAGGATCCACACATAAAATTATAACGCGAAAATATTCTTTGAGATTGCAACGCTTAAAAGGAAATTTTTTAATTAATAATTTTTTTCCCCAATCAACTGTAGTCAACCGCACTGCAGGCGTTACGTCCCCCTCATGGTGCTTAGGCACTGTGCGATGGGGGAACGACCAGTACCCCGGGATCGAAATTGTCGAGAGCCCGCGCCGGGAATCGAACCCGGGACCGCCGAAACCACAGTCAGTCGCTAGACCAACTGGGCCACGACGAGTCGTAATAAATAATGATGTTGCAGCCTTCTGAATTCTGCCTCAAAAATTGCAAAGAAAGTATTAAATGGCCTATTTACACTTTGAATGAAGAACACATGTATATAGAAGAAACTCACAATTTAAAGAACATGTGAGACATAACTCCCCAGCTATTCTGACTTGTGCGTTGTGAGCGCCAAAGAAAGGCGGGAGTAGGGACATGTACGAGTGAGTACATGTATGTTTCCCTGTTTATCCCTGGCACCCTGGAATTGTTGCAACTCTCGAGTGTCTACAAAGCATGACACAAAAAAATGACTAATGTCACGCTTAACGAGGCAGGCAGACGTACATGTATATACGAATACATAGCATCAAAGACATCGGTGGTGGTGGTGGGGGAGGGTGAGAGTTAGAGGGGGAGGGAAAAAGGTCAATGGAACTTTCACCCCGGAGCGTAGGGTTCTTCCTATTTGTTGTTGCTATCGGCGTCTGCTGTCTCGTCCCCTTCTACACCCAGATTTCTCAAGCACCCGTAAAGTCAGCCGCCAATTGACTGTGTCACAAGAGTTGAAAATATTCCAACTGCTGTTTCGTGGTCGTCGACCGCTAGAGGCGCTGTGCGCGCGGCATTGCATGCCAAATTAGAGGCCATGTTAACGGCGTCAACTATGAAGTTTGACGGCCGCTGCAACGAGTCTCATACGCAATTCTTAAGTGTAGCGATGTACAATGCAATTTTTTCATCCCAAACAATTTCCTTCAAAATTGTAGTTGTCAAATTTCTGAAAATTAGAACCTTTCAAATGGTTACAGATCTCAAGACCACGTGATAAATGGAAGTTTGTTTTAAATAATTTCCCGCTAAACATTTAATTCGTTCATACAAATGTCAGAAATGTTTGAGTGGCCATTCTTTTAATTTTATGATTTTGGCCAAATTTCAATTTTTTTTAAATCTAGCGTGTTTTTACGTTTGACGAATAACGCAATAGCTAGGGGAAGTTTTTTCATTCTATGTTTTCACAACACTACATAGGCTGAATGCCCGTAGTTGCGCAATCCAAGGTTTTCGGAAACTCGCTTTATAATTATATACAAGAAATTCATCTCCAAGGTTCTTCTTATCATGGTTTTTATCCGCAAAGTCAGCAATAAGTAACTATTTTTTAATGCACTGGGTGTGGATTGTTCCTTCTACATGCACTGGGTGTGGATTGTTATATATTTCTACATGTACAGGTATATCTATTTACAGCTATGTTTTCTCGGTAATGCACAGGTTCAAGGGAAGTTAAAAAGTTCGATTAAGTTTTGAAAATTTGTTCAGTAGATATAATTGTATTTTTATTGTCTACTACGGCTGAAGGTACCATGACAATATTATGTGAACTTCTAATAAAATGTCCTATTTTGAGCGTTTCTCAGTTTCATATCAAATTTTGCTCTTCGGATTATGAAGTTGGTTATCGTCGCCTTCTACGCAAAGAAACTTTTCAGTAACAATTCGAACATGATTTCGCCACGTTGCTATACATTTGTACAAATAAATGTATCTAGGTTAAAACCACAGGACGCATGCGATACAGATAACAACTAGGAAACTTTTTCGGTCAAACGAAAGTTAAAAGGAAAGTTGGGAACACCGAACAATGCTGTCCAGGACACAATAACATTGTTTCGACGACTTTTACTTCCTCCAGACGAAGGTGTCTACCTGAGTGTACTGCGAACGACAACACAATATGACCACCACTTTGAAAATAAGAACTCATTACGTAGACAATATGGGGAACATTGACTCAAATATTGCAACTTCGCGTACCGCTGTCATCTTGAAGCAATCTCGACTGACTTGTTAATAAAATACTCCTATTGTACAGAGTATCTGATAAAAAATGATATCTGCGGTTCCCAAATGGCGATCTTTTTATTTTTTAAATTTATCATTTTGAATAAATACATTTTGTAGGAGATGACAAAATTATTACAGTTTTACAAAGCAGGTTATTTGAAAATCGCTAAATCTTATGTTGGAAAATTTTCAATAAGTTTTATTGTGATAATATAAGTTTTCTTCCAACATGCTTTAAGTTCTAAAGGTTGCTCATTGCAGCTATATTTCTACATTGCAGCCCTGTACCAATGTGCGGACAATTTGATCATCTCCCATCTCGATCCTTCCCATGCCCATCGTGACGTCAGACTACAGACGCGACAATTAGATGGTGAGCGGATGAGGTATATGGTGTGAAGTCTCGCTCCGTTAACTCAGAAAATAACTGGCTTCCCTATCGAGCACACAACATGGGCGACAAAACTGTGAACCGGACTACGTTTTTGCCAGTGGCCGGGGTCTACCAGACAAAACATTTCGTACTCTTATTATAAAAAATGCGGGGTCTGCAAACAAGCTTCCATGAAATAGATGTCTAAAACCGGAACTTCGAGCGAATAGGCAAAAACAGTTTCCCAGAATATGAATTAGGCTGAACGGAACAGATCTGATGCAAAACATTAAATCAATAAACAAAAGTGACCTTTAAACGAGATAAGCCCAAGTCTCGCAATATTTGCATTTAATATTTCTTGGAATTTAGCGTGTGCTGATGTAAGTTATGCTAATTTCGTTGCAATATATTTTATTGCCATTTTAGACGGAATAAACGATGTGACAGGGGCGAAGACCTCAACGTAAAAAATGTCGGTCCTCATGTAAAAGTGTAAGCAGAGCGACGACAGCTAAACCGTTATTTGTTGAACGAAAAATGAAAGTAAACAATGTACACCACGAATTCTTCGCAACCGATTGTGTGCAAATGCATGTACTCTGAGCGCGCATGCTGATCTCAGAAACGCCCACCCTCAAGAGTTTCTTAGTCTGCTTCATCACAACAAATGAAACAAAAATATAAGTTTCGGTCTGAGAAAATCCTCAGAACAACTCCAGTTGCGGTTCAGTCTCTTTCGTATCAACTTCCAACATTCTCCAAGCGAAGTGGGAGAAACCAGTGTTGCCCTTACAATTGACTTCCATACAACTGATCCGCATTCTCGCCGCGGTTTTACAAGCGAAATTCCAGCAACGATGAGCGATATTCTAAACTCGTTAAAACGGTTACATTTTTGTGGTATTCAAATTCTTGCGAACGATGGAGCTGCGGGTTCAGCCTTCGTGTTTTTTTATAGATACAATCTGTGCGCCCTCTAGCGAAAACATCGTTTAAAGATGTTCAACATTGCATAAGGTTAACGCAACTGGTTTTCAGTCTGGAGAACAACATAAACTAATGGGCCGACATATCAACACTATTATGAATCATGGTTATATAAAGATAACGGCCGCCTCGCCTGAACTGCTTGGACGAAAGTTATTTTTCGAAAATATTCATATCTCTTGCTCGACCGGTAAATAGAACTAGTTCTAAAAGGCTTGGTCATAAGCAATACGCTGAATACCTAAGAGACTAGCCATACCCGTGAGGATTCAGTCTCCAAAGCGGTTTGAACTGCATGTGCCAATAATTACAACATAAATTATTGCCGTCAGTTCATTCAATCAATACCAATCACTTCCGTATAGCGACTTCTGCAATGACGATAATTGACAAACGCCATGCCAACTGTTGCGAGATAATGAAATGAATATATATATATTTCTTATCAACATATTAGAAAAAAGTTCGTATGAATCAAGGCCGAGGTGTAATCTATCATGTGTGCGAAGAATCATTCGAAATTAATTCATCCGCGTGATTCGAATAACAAAACGTATCTGCTTGAAATAGTTTTATTACTTGTAAAATGCAGTCCTCGTTGCAGTTTGCGAAATGCCACACATTGAACATTCCAACTTATTGAATGCTGAACTAGTAAATATATTTCAAAATCTTATCCTGGAATTATTTTGAGAATATCTAAGCCTTCTACTATTAGTTCTTAAATGGATAAATGTGCCAACCCATTTCGAGTCACCCCACTTTCGTCAAAGTCATGGTTACTGATGATGGCCATATGGAAAAAAACTAGTTTACGATCAATATTTTCCAGCTCGATGCATAAAATTACTCCTGGTCGCACCGTCACAGCGGAGGACGACATATTTTTATTACTTAGTCCTCAAACTTCATTGAATCACAAAAATGTTTCCCCTCCCCCCACGATAGAGCGAGTACATTACTGAATAGCTAGGTCAAGGTTTATTTATAGGCCAACCCACAATGTTGATATTATATATTTTTAGATTAAAAACAAGTTCCAGAAACAGCAATCGATTCAATGAAAAAGGCAATTTTTAATAATTCCTTTTGGCAATCATTCTTATTAGATCTATCCGATAACACAATTACAATCGCCGATTTTCTAAAGATTGAAAAGTGGAACGCCTGAGGCTAGTCATCTTTTCATACCCAGTGTTAAACTACAGTTCAACCAACAGGGTCGCTATTGTCGTTTTCGTTTCTGGCACGAGAGGAAAATTAAAGAGAGCTCAATCGATACGGGGAAGGCCAATGTTCAGATTCCAGCGAGTACGTCACCCAAATGGAACACATACCAAAAAAAAAACAACGTTTTATTCCAAACGCCAAACGGCGCTTCCGTTACGGACCTACAGACCTAGATACGACGTCAACAAGGACACATCCAACAGTATAGCAAAGTGGTCGTCTTATTTATACAGGCGGCGAAGCATTGGGTTTTTATTCGCTGGCGGCGCGTCATCTGCAGTGGCGCCACAAGTTTCCAGCAGGCGCCTGCATGAGGGACATTCGCAAAAGAATGAAACAAGTGTCGAGAAAGCTGCCTATGAGCGCCACTGATTTAAGCAAAACTATATGACGCCAATTCCTAGTGATAAAGAAGGTTCGTGGAAACCAAAATTACTTGGGACAGGATTTCTTAAGACATCCTGTACAATATAATCAGCACAGAACGAATCGACGCCCGCATGCTGTGCGCACAATCAATTGAGACAATATAACTGAATACCTGCTGTACAGGTTGGTCCGCTAATAGTCCAAACCCATGTTGTGCACCGGTTTTGTGGACAAGGTTTTCAAGTTCAGTAAATAACAAACAAGTGAGAATAAAGAGACAGACCAATTCGGGCGCGCATGGCGCATACATGATGGCGTGTATATAGCCTCCATACCCGTCCCCGCCGTTCATACTTTTTACTTTTAAAATTGTACCGTCATACACACACCAACCACACACAAGGACGGCCAGGCAACATAAATTTCCTACCTCGAAACACGGCCACTATATCAGCATGCAGGAAAATACGTTGACTGCATATCAAAATAGCGAAACAGCATTTTTCTCCCTGTTCGTCATTCGCACCTATTCCCTCCCCCCGTCGCTCTCACACCAACCCCTCCAGCGGAATTCATTTATGTCTGTTGACACAACTGTATATTAACTATAGAACTCGGCATATCTTTTTTGAATTCGTGGTTCACCCCCCTTCCCTCTCACACACACTCACACATTCTCCAGTCACGGTCGAAAAATTCGAAGACTACGCACACACCTGTGGACCACCACGTTGACACGGCAACGTTCTCTGTATTGTCAACATGGCACACTCGCCACAATTAAAGATAAACTGATTTTTTAAAATTACATTTTGTGTATAGTGTATATTGACGTTGATGAACGAACGGCAAATAAAAAAATAAATCGGTAGCAAAATAACGTAAAAATGAGATGCAATTAATAATTTCGGAATTGAATGTGATCCGTTAAAAAAATCAATGTTTGAACTTTTAATTGTGCAAACTTATTTTTCCATACATTTAAAATTACATTAAAATGCATATAAAAATTATATTATTAAAGTATAAGCGACATGGCAAGCTCGAAATTGACCTTAGCCATTTCTATGTGATCTATGAGAGCCTCTCTATTAAGACAAATTACATTTTAGTTTTCTTCAAGCAATCTCTCCTAGCCAGGGATTTTTTTCGCTCCCCATACGCAGGTGTGGCAAAGTCCTACACACGTAACTCAAAAATAAAATGTGTGCATGACCATTTCCGTAGATTCCTTCTTCTGACAAGAAATCGTGAACATAACATGATGTGAGTTTGCAAATAATAGCTCCGATAAGATTGAAAAGTAGTCCCATAAAACTAGTTTCGAAAAAGTTGACTCGCCTATAGATATGCACATGCGAGCTTGGCAAAATAAATAAGTGTCGTGCGCTTTTGTAGCTCTTATCTCGGCGATTTCATTGTTGGGTTCAACTAATACATTCTTTAAATTTGTTATTTGAAGTTGTTTAAAATTTAGTCGAAATGATTATAAAAGTTGGTGGAAAGACAAAAGCTGAAGAAAAAATTATAGAATTCCAAATGACCTAATAAATGAAGAAATAAATAATTTTGTTTTACTTTCCAAACTGAAAATGCACAATGTGTAGCTAGAGAGGGATGCTAAAAATATACGCCTATATTTTTCAAGTGCAATTAACCAAGAACCAATTTAAAACCGAACCAGTTTTAATTCCCTGTTGACCTTTGCGAATGTTGCCAGACTATTTTCGTAGTTCCAGCGAACTTAAAGGAGATTATTTTTCCAATAATTGGTCAGCTAACGCTTGTTGCTCGATAACAAGTTGTATCACTAGATCAATAGCCAAAGGTTAGACTCCAGGCATTATCGGTGGAATAAATTATTTATATATATAAACAAATGTCGATATCGAAGGCAAAATAATTACACTACGAGAATTTAATTCACAGCTACAAATTTTGTATTGTAATTTGTACTTATGTAATTATGTAAGCGATCAAAGGTGCTAATTGAATGTCAATCTTCACAATAATTCACAAATTGCGTTCAATTAAACTATAAAAAATAATTCACCAATCAAACTCACCATTGCCTGCAATGTCGATTGGACCGGGGCGGCATCTAACGTGGGGGTGAGCCAGCAGAGCGTGAAAATCGAAATCGCCACCACCATCACTAACCGGTTTAGACGCGAAGTTGACATTTTTATGTTCTTGACCGTCTCAAAAATAAACAATGTTCTTTTTTTTAAAAATACTAAAAGTAAGATCGATGCGGGCCACAGGTGGACAACGACAACAAAAAGTAGTCACAAAATAGCCCGATGCGAGTCGTAAAAATAAATCACAAAAAGAAAACTCAAAACCGACGCAGAAGAGTTCAGCGTTTAGATGCAATGTCAATTGTTTTTCGTTTCACGAAACTGAAATACTTCAAGTTTGGTCGTCCGATTACGAATAATACGTTCAACGCAGCACAATTTCTTCCGTCCAATGATAAAATTCAGCGCCTGGTTATCATTTTCGCAGTGTTGTCATTTGTTGGGAGTAAAAAAAATCACAATGTTCGCCTTTTCCTGCCGAGTTGTTCAGGCACGTCGTCGTTCGATCGAATATCAGCGAATCAGTTTGAAATCTAGTTCTACCGATCACACGACAAAAACGTATTTAAAAATATCTTGACAGCTTTCGTCGAGTTAGCGTTGGACAGACTTTCTCCTTCTAAATAAATATTAGCGAGAGATGCAGCAGCAGCAGCAGCTAGCCGACAAAAACAGTGCCGAGCGGTTGTATACACAACAAAAGTACGATTTGGTGGTAGGATCACAGCAATGCGGGTTTCTTGTTTGTTTGGCAATCAGCCATGCTGTTTTGCGAGAATGCAGTCGCTCTCCGTCTGTTGTTATCGGGCCGGGCCGCTGGGATCGCTGGCGTCGTCGTGTGTGCCGCGCGTGTTGCCGGTGTCTTTTGGGGGGATTCGACACCACCAGCCACCACCGAAATCTCTTGCAGAAGTGATTCAAACGTGGAGGCGCGCGCTTTTATAAACGAGTCGGCCTTCGGGCCATGAATGAAAACTTACTCATACATTGGACCAGCAGCAGCAGCAGCAGCCGCATATGCGCGCGCGTCCGAATGGCTCGAGAGGCGTGGCGGTCCGCTCGATGACGATGGCTGTCCACGCACGAACCCGAGAGACGTCCTCCGCAGACCAACAGTTAATCTCCCTGTACAGCGCTCTTCTTCGATTACATTTTATTGAAGTGCTAGATCGCTTCGACTACTGCAATAAGTTGACCCCAATTTGGCTCAAGATTATCTAAAGACGACGTGGAAGCGCATCGTCAATATAACATCGTCAGACGTCAACAAGTACAGCTCTTGAGCGTATTTCCCAACTCATTTTTCCCTAGAGTGTAGTGTGTAGAAAGTGGAATGGCCTGACAGAGCCTCAAATCCAGAGCCTTTTAAAATAAATCTATTCTGTCCACAATTGGTCTTTTGACCCCCGCCATAGGCGCCCCTCTCTTGGGGGCTGCTTGCATGGAAAATTTGCAATTGTAATTGTAATTCAATAATTTCATACAAATAGGAGCGCATTTACTCTTTTCTCTTTTCAACTTAATCATTTAAAATACATGTAAGTGATAATGCGGCGACAACACGATGGGAATCAATTAAAAACAGAATCAAAAATGCCATCAGGTTTTCAACATCTAACTTTCCTACTGTTTTTGTTTTTAATGTTGGCGTGATAAAACCAAAATTAAATTGGATTCAGTCTTAAATTGAGAATCTCTTACAGTCATGTCGTCATGTCCCTTTAGAAATGTCGATTACAATTACAATGTGCGCCCCCAAGCAGGCCGGGGCCTATGGGGGGGGGGGGGGGTCAAACGACTAGTTAAGGGCAATGACTAATAGGTCATGACCAAAAGAGATGCCCAGTTGAGCTAGGTGATAACATTTCTTCTCGCTTTCCCGTGCAGTTTCGAAGGGTCATTGGAGGACAAACGGTAAAGGATATCAAATATACGGTGAGCGGATGACAGTTTCCTCTCCCTCGTTCATGATGTAGCTACCGTGCGATAGTAAAAAATTGGATCGACGTCAATCGAGAATCAATAAGAGATCGCACCCTTGTTGGCACCTGCGTTCGATTTTTCTCTTTCGTAGAGCCACACTTCCGATTCTGATTAAAAACGGGAAAATCCAAATCATTGACGCATCAAGTCGCGCACGCCATGACTTGGAGTCGTTTTCCTTTAATACACCGATACGATAACTGAATCGACGGGATCATAATTTCGGGTCCATAGGCTTTCAACGCCACACAATTCATATACACTTACGCTGATATCAAAGGAAGTCATAACTTATGAGTAACGCAATTTCTGCGCTGACGTAGAAAAAGACTGGTTTCCTTTCTTGAGAACAAAATTTCATCCTTCTTGAAATAATAATTTGAAAGTAGCTACGAGTTTATAAATGTTATGCAACCTCATCACTTTTAATCTCTATTTTTTATAACTTCATCTCTATTAATTGGAGTATTATGACTTAACTGTATTAAAAATGCAAAATGCTGACTTCCCATCTTCATATTTATGGCATTAATCAGTGACTGTGTTCATTCTCTGATTGGCTACTTTCATCGTATTGCATCCAATTAAATTTAGATTATTTGACATAAATCGAGTGAAGGCTATTACAGTCAGCGTCTTAAATTTATTATTGGTGTTATTGTTATTTATGGAGCTTCGTCATCTCGTCGACGTTTTCACACGGCTGTCCCGTGCTCTTTCACTTATGCTTTAGATTATTTAATCAACGTGACCAAAGACAATTGGCTATTTTCTTCAAAACTACCCATTTATTACTACTTTTTCAGTCATCCTTTGTGATTAACGAAATTGTCGATAATACTATTAGCACAGTTATCGATGAACACATTGACGTTCGACCAATAATCCTATTTGCTTTAGTAGCACATGTTATCTGGGAATCCTACTAATTACTTTGTTGCCTTTGACTTTGAAGGTGACATATCATTGCAAGGGCATTATAATGACCTCTCACATAATAGAAAATTGAAAAATGTGCAAAATAAACTGTAGCATGTGTGGAATTGTCATATTTTTATTCAAAGTACACCAAATTCATACGCTATTAAATTTCCCCCACAATTTTCGGATAGACACCAACCGACAAAATATGACATTTCCGGATACTGTCTCATTATATAGAATTTAAGATATTCCCGCTAAAAACAATGAAAATTCATCTCTGCCACCCACGCAACTACCTTATATGGCACTGTCCTCTATTATTTTAATCGTTGCTGAATTAATTAGCAATCGACCGCTGAGTACTACCGAATGTTTGTCACCACATGTGCGTGCATGCATGTGTGTGTGTGTATGGCCGAGCTGAGCCTGGTGGTGGTGGTGAAAAGTTCTCGGAAAGAGTGTCGTGACTCAGCGTCGGCGAACAGCGGAAGTATTATCCGCTCGAGCGCGGCTCGCTCGCTCACTCTGAAGGCGCGTGCCGAGAATGACCGAACTCTCTCTCCGTTTTCTTGCCGCGTTCGACGCACCAAAACACGGCATGCGTCGTTGCTGCGACCTGCGCGACCTGACAAGCCGCCTATGGTGGAACATCGTTGATCAAGATCGAGTGACGTCATCGGCAGGCATCAAATTAATCGGGTTTAAACGGGACGTGCCCACGTGTTAACCTGAAAATTCCTTTAGGATTAAATAGTTCCACCCACATTTCCAAAGTTCAGTTCCGGAGAGTTGGGGTATTCCTTAATTTTAATCCTTTATGTCCTGTAGGCGATTCAGATAAAAGATCGTAGGTTGCATTGAAATTAGTGCATTGAAATAGATCTGTATTTTCTCGTAACTATATTTAATCGCTTTATTTAAATCAGATACAGTACCTTCATGTTTCGTTTTCGTAACCTACGTTGTCGACGAGACCACAATTTTTTACGCCATATTTTTTACAATAACGAATTAGTCTTGTACTCAAGACCTTCTCGAGTTTTTTGGTCTTGACATAATTTGCAAATATAAAATTATCTAGCCAATCTGTCCATACACGATGGTGGTCTCTATTATAATAGCTAGGCCACATTTTAATGAAAGAACGAATTATGAGCACTGCACTGGTGACGGAATTTGTAGCTCGGATGTTATTGCTAAAAAGTTAAAAAGATATGGACCCCGCGTGATATCCGATTTTTACATGTTTTTGTCATCCCGCCTTCAATAAAATATGATCTTCCAGGATGATAAACGTATAAAATTCTTTCGCACATTGTGGTCCACCTTACCTAGTAGAGCGTGGTGCCACTGGCCGCTGGAGTGATGCATAAGCGGTGACTTCGTGACTCATACAGGTGGCCCATGGAGAGCCAAAGTCACGAACTTTTAATATACTTATATGTGCATTTACCTGTGTACCTTTACAGTTTATACTATATAGAAAGCAGTTGCTGTTCCATAGAATTTTTCGAAAATACAGTAAGGAATTTATACCATATAATAATGATAATCATTTTTTGTAATAATTGCATGGGACTTTTACAGCGTTTCCAAGTAAACATTGAATGATTTTATGATAACTACACATTCACCGTTCGTTTCGAAAGGCGTTATACTGGCTTATGTTTATTATAATATATTTTCGCTAATACATTTTAAATGGTTAAAAGGATCAAGCGAAATGAGAATGAATGAAGTGAATGACAAGTGAATGACATTTCTTACCCAATATTCACATGAGCCATTCTGAAGGATGCTATTTTGTGAAATCGTACCCGTTTGCAGAACGGGCTCTTTCCTGTTTTTATTGTACAGCATAAATGTAGCAATAACCCTTGTTTATAACATTTAATTACTTCTAGTGACATGTCTGTCGGTGACATTTACTACTGCCTAGTACTTTTATATTTGCTTCTGGTTCGTTAGACTGTTCAATTCCCGGACAAGCAATATGACAAAACAGTAATAATAATAAAATTTCCCACTTATGAATGGGAAGTATAATTTGCAGTTCATTGTGTTTTTTCACTATGCCACCTTTTAAAATCATTATTACATTACATTCAAGTATGTAGCAATAATTATGAAAGATAATGCCCTTATACAGTTATCTCATTAAAACGCTAATTTATCACTAGTTGGCGTAATGAAATTGAAATATTAGATGCAGCGTCTCCCCCCCCCCTCGTTGTGAAGAAGCGTTCCCTGTAGCACACCCCTGAACTTGAAATAGCACTTCCATGAAGTGTTTTTCAGATATAACTACGATTTTTTTTCTTTTTTCTCCCTCCGTGTATGTCAAGGACAACTGAAAAATTATCTAATCGTGATTGTACTGTATAGACACAGACAGCGTTTTTCGCCACGATAAATGACTCTCAAGAGGAACTCGGTTGTAGCTAGTCAAGGGCGCGTTCATAAATCATTTGAACTTAAGCGAGACCAATGGCAAGCACGCTTGTTTCCAAAAAGCTAATAAGATGCACGAGCCTTGGTTCAACCACTAAATCGAAACGAATGCCACCCTTATACTTATGGGGAGGAAATGCTTTGTTTTGGTTGCCACGGAGCTTCATTCTCATAACAAAGGGTTTATCCATGGTTTGCACATATAAATTTAACATAAATCATCAAAAGTTGAAATACCCAGTCACAAATTAGTCATTTTAATAACTGATGATTTATTCAAGTTGTGTCATTTCATTTTTATATATAGATTCGTCACTATAATGTCAATATTGTGTCAGGAACAGTCATCATTCGGTTCAATGAGCAGAACCAAGGTGCTTAGTTTTTATCAAATTGTTTTTCACATGATAGTGGTGTGTAGGAGAAGCGGTAAGCTATTATTGCTCACGGTCTCAGTAAATAGACGAAATATAAATAGGGGTGGATTCGAACCCACGTTATCGTCAAGACCACACAGATGCACACGCCTCAGCCCTCCCCCCATCACATCCCATCCCACCACCACCACCACCACCACCAAAAAAAAGTCAATTTATCCGTCCAGACATGACGATGTCAGCGTCACACGTTTTGCAAATCGTTCTGGTTTAAAATGTGGTATGAGCGCCGCCTGGACAGATGGTGTGCATGGGCGTTGCGAGGAATAAATTATAGGCATTGTCAGATTACACCGCCAACAGCGTTTTCGGGTCTATACTAGTCGTTGAACGCTTGTTGACGACGTGACATGAAGCGAAATGGACAGTGATCCAACGACAATAAGACCATGGCCGAAACGTCACGAATTATTTTCGCCGCCATCTTGATTCGCTGTGGTTGTCCATCATCATGCGATATATGGAAAGCAATCTGCAGCTATCGTACAGTACACTAAATAAACAGTGGTTCCTAAATTTTTAGATCGAGAGTGAGTGAGAGAGGAGAGTGAAAAATTGTCACACCTTATCTCACGGATGCGAATTTAAAATTAATTTACTGTCATCGATTTGCGATATATTCTGTTGCGTGTGACTTCTGTGGTGCTTCAATGCAAACTGTTTACTTTTTCGTAAAACGGACTTTTTATATAGGTTTGATTACAAAAATTCGTTGAGAAATTGTTTACTGGTAAAAACATTTATTTTGCTGTCAGCGATATGGTAAAGGAATTTTGTGAACCTGAACTTGCTACGCGTAAGAAGACTGTGTCGTGCGTGCATGTTGTACTCATTCTTAAACCCTGAAGGGCAGAACTTTAACCCCCACCCATCTTGACTCTTAGCAAGGTGAGTGATACTCTACAATGAATTAGCAAAATAGTGAAGAGTGAATAAATCAAATAGAAGAACGCGATTTACCGGGGCTCCGCGGCATCATCAGAAAAGAAATTTTTGGATCCATCTTTTGCGAGACAAGGCTGGGCGTCCTTTGAAAGCTCGCTTTAGTAACCCGGTATTCGATTACCAGTAAAAATGTAAAAAGCATGACTTGCGAATAAAGTCCTCCTAATACGTTAATGGGCTTCTGAGTTGATGCAAGCGACCTCTAGTGGCATGGCATTGCAGGGCAGGTGCACACTTGGCTGCACCTCACAAGCACAAACGACAAAACAAAATGAAATTGACCTTTGTTATAATATTTTAAAATATTCAGAAAAACATGGCCAGGTAAAACTTTAATGAAATAGTTGTTTTAATAAGTGAAAAGACACGATCTTCCAAAATTAAATGTAGTCTTGGTCAATAAAATGGGCAATATGCACTAGAACGAACTAATGCACTAATTCTACAAGATTCTCTCTTTGCTAAAAGTGATACGAGCATTACATAAATGAAATATTAACCACGACGAATACTATATATTTACAAATCCTGAATTATCTATGGAGCTGGATAAAAGTTACTTAATAAAATCGTGACCGGCCCCTGGAAAAAGAAAGTAGATTCATGAACCCTCGTCATCTCCATTTTTGCCGACAGCAAGATGGGGAAATTAATTGAAAATGGGTTGTAATTATTGTTCTAGTTGACATGCGTTCAAGGCAGCTTATAGACTATAATTTGGGTGGGCTTTATCATGTGGCATTCATAGGTGGTCCAATGGTCCGTCGACACTGGCCGAATTTCTAGGAACCGTAAGGCATTATGTTCTCAACGGACATGTGAATTAAATTGAGGCTAATTTTAGTAAAGGCATTCAAGACGGATTGCACACTCCACTTCACACTGTCGGCTTTGTTTTTCTTCTCTTTAAGAATGAGAAATTTAATCGCCTTCATATACATGTACATGTAGGGTTGGGTTAGGGATTAGCGATTTAAATAATACTAATAAATAAGTCAGTGTTTTTCAAATAATGCAAACTTCGATCAATGCTTTTCGTATTTCGTTTCGTGGATCATTTGCTCGAGTAGTTATAATTTATAAGGTTTCCTGACATGCGATTAAAGAGATAAGTTGGTTCTTTTCGGTTAGTGTGGCGTATCTAATTTCAGTAGTTGAACGACATATTTATGAAGCGTAAGGGATAAAAAAGAACTAGATATTACACGTTCCTTCATAATTTCGGAAACTGTGTGAAGGAAATTATGAATAGTGCGTCAGTCGGCTTTTGAAACCGTGATACATTATAATGCCTGAGCTGATGATTCGGCGCAATCAACACCAAGGCCAAAAAGGCATTAACCAGCAATTACACTGTACAAAACCGCGTATGTGTGCAGCTTCTGTGAGACGGAAATACGACAAAAAAACACCATAAATGGAAAGTCGAATGAAACACATAGTTCAAATACTGGCGCCTTGCATATGCAACTGACTGCTTATCTCAAAATATTTGCATCCCCAAAATGAACTTGTGATAAATAAGCGTACATGTATACGCTCAATGTAAATGGACTACAATTTTCCAGATGCTTCCATTGTAATAATAATATGTATCTTAACAGCTTAGCTTTTGGTTTTTATTTTGAAGGTGTCACAAATTGCTCTTATGACAACTTTTGATAGCTATGACCCTTAACATCGGCTTAGTAAAATGTACATTGTTTGATGTTCAGTCTTATTTCTATTCCAGTAAAGCAGGTACTTTTTTTGTATCTCTATACAATGGAACGCCAAAAACAACATTTGCAATTAAATTACTCGGTTTAAAAAGGAAACTGAAAATTTATTTCATGTTCAGTTGACGTTCGCCAACAATAAAATAAATACTTTACCAACAATCTGTGTTTCAGTATCAATGTTTTAAGGAATTCAAGCTGTTTTCAAAAGTAAACCATAAAAAAGGTTAATTGGTACTTCAATTTCTAATGAATGGTTACTGTATCATTTTTCAATTCAAAGCAATGGCGATAAACAAACTGGAGTATGCAGTTTACATCTTCCAGTGGAAGGGAATTTCTTGTGTGTCTCAATGCTACTTAGTACCACGAATTAATGCATGTTGCAATTCTCTGAAAAATTATATAATTTCGAGACGCTCTCTCCAGGAATTTTACAGGTTTCCAGAACGAGAGTAGCATTACGAATTTATAGGGAATTATTTTTTCAAAATGTATCAAGATCGGTCCAGTTCTCCCAGCTTCCTCTTCTGCCATCTGTCCAGGTCGCGCGCCATTTGATTTACTAGCTATGCAGTTGCGTCACAGTTTTAACATAAATTATCGCGCATACATTTACTGAAAACCCCACTGTCAAGTGCAAATTTATACTTAAAAAATATTATGATGCCAACGGCAGACTCTTGCATGATGTTATTCATCCTCTTTCGTCACCTAGGGTGCGTGATGTACAGCGATGAGCAATCACACAAATGTACACTACTGTACTTCACTTGCACCAAACATTACGGCACTTAGGTACATAGTTCATTTTTCCTTTACTGAATCCGCACCTGTATCAATAATTAAGAAATCTACCTGTTCTGACGATAATAAATAGAGCAATTGCCGCAAGGTGGCACGAACCTGATGAACGTTGAGTCAGGTTGTCATTTTCTGACTTGAACCATGTGCTGACTTTTACCGCCTGGAGTTTCTGTTAAATCAAAGCAATCGTGCTACCTGCAGGGATTGTCTGGGCATGGTGAGAACATTGCAGAATAATTTATGTGGCTGAAATTAGGCGATGACGCGACATTCGTCCAGACCATCGAATTCGTGCAAGCGACTCCAAGCTGCTTTTGGAACAAACGCCATATGCTCTTCGTCGAATTGATCGAATCATTTTTATTTTCTTTTGCTCCTCCGAATCTCTTTTTGATAAAGAGGGCGTAGAAGGAGTGATCGTTTACAGACGATGGAACAAAAAAGTTACACGCACGATTCGAGACAAGAGATAACTCGTGACTCGTACACAACCTCATCCGGGCTAGGCGATTCCTAGACCTCATGGTTGACCGAAACTTCTGTCTATAATTATAAAAAGAAACCTAATTCTCAGGTTTTTGTATGTTAAGAGCGAGAGGGTGGCCTTGCCAGCTGCATGGAAATTAATTAAATTTCGAGTGAAAGCGCTCAATGTTCTAAGCACTGAATGCTAAAATTACCAAGACTAATTTAAAGAACAGAAAACGGGCTAAGAAAAAGTGAATCCGCACAAAAGCTTAAAGTATGAAGTTTGTTCCTAGAATTTTTGGAATTGGTTACAGAAGATGGACATTTTTGACCTTCTTTCGCATGCACAGTCGATTTAGCGATATAGAGTATTGCCCATACTCTGTACTGCCCAAGTTGCTCTATCAGTTGTCACAGACTTTCTTTTATCTCTATATGTTAAAAAATGGGAACCATGGCGATAGCACAGAGCAACCAGCGACTACAATGGCAATGACAAAACAAGCTATCACACAAGCCTCTCCTTACTTGCTGTGATCCGTAGAAACGGTAAAAATCGCTCGAAAACGAAAACTTAAATAAATTCGTAATATACACTATACCGAAATATGCAGACGTCTGTACTTCACCACCCACCAAAAAAAAATTGGGCATGCATTGCAATGGGAGCATGAAATGGATATTGCGAGTTGGAATTGTTTAAGCAAATGCATTCATTTGTGAATACAACTTTCCTATTCGGACAACATTTTTGGAAGGTCATTGTCGGAGAACTCATAAGCCCATAGCGCACGTGTCTCTATACAGAGTAGCTGTCAACACCAGCAGCCCCCGCCCTGTTGTCATCAGATAGGACTGGCTTTTTTCTTCTTTTTTTGTCGCTTAAACACATACACACGACAAAATCTGCCAATATGCAAATTTACTTCAGAAATTCTTGAGCCAGGTGCACAAAGAGACAAACACCGATCAAAAACACACATAATGTGGATGCCGGCGCTGCGTAGGGGTCCTCCGTATACGTTAACACGTGATTATACGCGAGTCACGCCGAAATTGATAACATTGCGATGATAAACGACGGCCCCGAAAATATCGGGGGTTAATGAACCGAGGCCTGGGGATGGAGCTTCTTACCTTTCGTCATCAAGAAAGGACATGCTTTTTTTTAATCTCGTTTATTTCAACCCGAAACAGGCGTGGATGAAAAGTCTGCCTCATTTTCGTGTTTCGCACTGACACATCGAAAATATATATTTTGCTTGAATGGGAATCGAACAGGTGATCTAATGTTTTGCAAAATACTCGATCTGTATTCTTTTTATTTCGATTTTACATCTGCAAACACGTCTCCTTTTAAACGGTCAAGATAAAGTGCATCATCATATCTGTCGATTTTAAACAATATAAGCATATAAGAGGCAAAGTCGTACTTAAAATATAATAAAATAAAATATTCATAAAAAATTCATAATAAATTCATTTATATTATTTTCTTTGAGAGCTTCTCGCCGACTCTGGTCGTCTTTTTTCGTCTGGTGCTAGCCCGGAGACAACCCTTATTTCATTATGAATTTATTATGAATATTTTATTTTATTATATCTGTCGATGTTTCAATATCACGAAATGTCTCTTTGTTAGTGAGGCGAGGGGCAAAGTTGCATTATGTAAGTGTTAACACTTGGATAATAGAAAAATAAAAAAATAAAATAAATTGGAATTAATTTGTTCATGCAATAATGAAAGTTTTAATAAATTTATATTCAAATTTGATGATGTCGGGCAAAATTAAGGTGTAAAAGAAAACCAGTCAGAATATTAATCAAATAATATTTTGTAAAAATGGTTAGCTTATTTAAAAGTAATTGTGTTCGTAATGGTGCCTAGAAATTAGCATATTTTATTATTGGTTTGTCTCATTTTAAACACAATCCAAAACTATACATTTAAATATTAAAAAATTAGAATTGCTACATTACAACACGACCGATCTAGGAAATTAATCAGGTTAATTCAGACTACTCTGTATTACAGGAGAGACCGGGGAATGCATACATGAATTTCAAACACCAGGTGGAAGACTAACAATTTAATCGAATTCGCTTCTTGACTGAGACTTCATTTGATTGTGTTGACCACCCCCTCCCTCCTTCCCCGCCACCCACCTCACCCATGTCCCCCCAGGCTGCGCTGCCAAAATAATAAAACTTTGAATGATGATTTTCAGGTTATTGGTCCAGTCGAACAGATGGATCGGAGCGATGCAAAAACACGATAACAAGAAAAAGGGGTTCGGAAAGACAGCCAGAGGGAGATGGAACAGGAAAGAGTCTCAGCAGAGAGGCACGATGGGCGAGGTAGGTGGAGGGAGGAGGAAAAGGAATTCGACGAATACCTGGAGCCGGCAGGGAGAACGCGGGCCGCACTGAAAAGGGAAAGGGGTAAATAATGTATAGTGTTGTGTCAACAAACACAATAGCCTACATCGTGCAACCCGCCGTGAAATGGGTGAAGAATTTTTTCTCTTTTGTTTCAAGATCGGGGACTTCATTAAACGAGATGCGCTGACGAGAGCCCGGGCAAGATCATTACACGAATATGTGGGATGGTTCTGGGACCCGCCACGCTGCGCTGTGAGTCGTGTCAGTGTCCACTAACATCAATTGTTTATCTGGCTACCACTGTATTCGTTAGAATACAAGAATTTATAACAGGAAACTGTTTATAGTGTTTTCAAAAACAAACGTTTCCTTTGTCCCAGTACATATTTTTATTTCTGGAAAACTAGCGAATAATTGAATTGTTAATAGTCCTTAAAAAACTAAGATAAAACTAACTGTCAGCCTTTTGCTTTGATATTCAATTAATTTTGACTCAACATCTATCGATAATCCGTAGCATTTTACTAAATTGCATTTACAGAGATTTTGGCGAGCTTCACCTCCTCGGTGATGCTTCGCACGAAACGCCGCTTGCTCTCTTATAAATAATGTTGATGGTGTTCGTTGTTGTCGTTGTTGTAAGCCTATATAGTTTCCTAAACTATATAGGCTTAATAGGAAAGGAATCTTTAACGTGTACCTGATGTTGTACAAGCACGGGCCACGTTTTACTTCCATTCCAAAAGAAGGCGTGCGAATGAATTTTTCTCGTCCGAAAAATTCCGAAGGTGTTGACCGGAGTCGAAATCGCGATACGGGCATTGAAGGCAAGCACGTTAACCATTACGCCACTCGACACCTATCCACGTCGAACCCACATAGCTGCAAAAGTGTGGTGTGACCTTGTGGGTTAGCGTGCGTGGTTACTGCACCGTGGTCCCGGGTTCCAATCCCGGCCGACACCTCCGGAATTTTTCAGGGGAAGAGAAAGTCGTACGTGTGACTTCATTCGGAAAGGAAGTAATGGGACCTGTGGGACCCTGTGACCTAGGGGCCCGTACCTGCACGGCCTCCTTTAGCAAACATTTTATTTTTTAGTGAAATCGAATCTTATACGATGATGTGGCCTCGGGGCTGAAAGATGACTGAAAGATGAAAGTTTGGAATAGAGCGGTCGATGGAACGAGGATGTTATTAGGACTATTGACCTTCTGCGCTTGATGCAAAAGTGAGACAATAAATTCGTTCTTGTTTAACGGTCGAGAGACTAAACTTTTGTCCGTTATTAGAAGGCGTAGAAAAATTTAACCGCCATCTTTGGGGTCAACTTGGGGAGGGGGGGCTCCAACATTGGATTCCGCCTCTGACCAGAATGTCGTAACGCGGATGCATCGGTAGGTCGGTCGGAGGTCACGCCTACATCGACCGGCCTACCTGCGCCGTATGCGTTCACGCCGGGTCGCCCCGTTAATGAATTCCGCCGCCAACACTCTCGTCGGCCCAGAACCTCCAAAAAAAAAAATTGTTGCGGGGGGAGCTCGGTGTGTGCACGATATGGCGTGGGGAACCCTCTGTCTCTCCGCTGTGTTCCCCCCATCGCGAGACCGGAACCCGCGACGGGTGATTCACGGGGGCTCCAATCTCGCGGCCGTCGACCGTCGTCTCCATTTCCCCGGCCGAAATTCTTCCGTGTCCGCCCCACTCAACGTCCGAAACATCCTCGCCCTTTCCCAAAAAATCGTGGGCGACTTTGTTGTTGGTGTTGGTGGTGTGTGCAAAAATTCTTCCTGCTCTTTTGATGAGCACTTCCGTCAATAAAAGTGGACCTTCACCATTAATATGATAATTTCCAGCTCAATAACATTTCAATCTGACTGGATCGTTTTATCGCTGTACACGGTGAATGCTCATATAAAAAGCTGATATAAAAAGTTTCCGAATTTGACGTTGCGTGTGTCATTTCAATTGTCCATCACTATTCACATGCATTTAAATAATCTCCAGTTTGCTATCGCTATCCTCAAAATTCAGATTATTTGAATGTTGTGTTTATTTTCTCTGCGTTATACTCTACCCGACGGATTAAAATGTATTTACTATCGGAATTTATCTAACAACGTTTAATAACACCTTTTGCCAGTTCGAATACAGAGTATTTATTTATTCGAATGTCGAGAAGAATGCATCTTTTTAACATGACTGATTACTATCATGCAGTTTGTGCATGGTCGACTCGACTGTGCAGGTTTTCGATATATTATCTTTTTGCACACCTGTAAGATTGGGAAACCCTCTTTAGCTTATTTAGCTTAAATCACATTCAAATCATCCATTAATGTTACAACTTACGTATTTCCTAATAATTCGCCAATGCAAATTTTTAATTATAATACAGATATTTTTCAGGTACTTTATTACAGGTATTATTATTTGGACTGATAAACTTTTTAGAAATTAATACAATCAAATATTATTATGGAAAATCATCGTCTCCCAAAAAAAATCTGATCAAGAAAACTGGCCTTACGTCTTGCAGCGACAACTAAGACGATGTTTCTAAAAGTGCAAAAAGATACGGTGACGGATATAGATAAAATACAGGTGTAACATATCTACTCTACAATGCCATCAGTTCAAAGGGCCATTTTAGTATTAGATATAAGTCATGCAACCATGTTTGATGTTGTCCTTATGGCGCCCCCGGGATAAAAGCATGTATGAGTAACCCTTCCTCTGGTCGGCATTCCTTCAGCGCGGGGCATCTCTGGACGGATGATGACGAATTATTTTCGAGTACCCGTCTCCTCACTGTGCAACTTATGACTCAGACTCATGCATGGGTACCTCATCTTCGCAGTCGGTAATCTGCTGCTAATCATTTCCCCGGTCCCGCCAAGATATTCTCTCATAGGTTGCTCATGTATAGGAAACGACATATTTTGTTGATAACAAGAGTTCCTGGACTAAAACTATTGTTTTGTTGACACATGTATTTTTATTTTGAACTATTGTGCCCACATGTCGATTGGTGGGCGGAATTACTTATTATTTGTTTAAATAAGTAGTTTTGAAAAGGTTAATCGAAATATACTTTTGGAAAAGCATTTAATTTCATAGTCCATATTTAAACAAAATGAATGGCAAATCAGTTTGGATTTGGTCTAATGAAACCACCGAATTCGAAAAATAAAGGAAAAATTAGAATATCTAAACAAATTTATACGACTGAAATCGTTTGTGTTGTCAAAATTTATGTTTAGATTGTTCTCCCACATTTATATCCTCAAGTACTAAGTGAAAGGGAATTTGAATTTGAATTTCATGCTTCGCTAGTACCATTCTAAAAATATAATCGAGCGACAAACAAAGCAAAATAAATTACTCATGTAATGCCAGGTTACTGGCCACCATAAATCAACACACACACACACGCTAGCACGGAAGAACGAAACCAACGAATTAGCTTTATACGTAATTTTAATTGCGTGTATGTACAAGGTGTCCTGTGTAATTGATTGATTTCGTTTGTATCTAGAAATGACAGCCCTAACAACTTGACGATTAATTGCCGTCAAGTCAATCAAACAATGTGGCGCTGAGAGAAAGGGATCAAGAGGAAGCCGCGAATTCCAGTTCTCTGCAGTCATAGACAGTCATAGATTGATCACATCTTGTTTTGGTGAAGAAAATCGTAAACTAACATTTCGACTTGGCATCCTTTTACAACCAGACCACGAACAACTTGTTCTAAACCTAGTCGACCTCGTCCCACTCACTTTTACCTATACAACTTTTATCCTTCAATGCAGTTTCACATGACAACAATATATTTTTGTTCTTGTTTATTATTTTAATTTATTATGACATTCCTAACCTTTCATGCAAAAATAATATTTAAAACGCATGCTTTTGTGACAAGAATTAAAACGGCACCAGCCGCATTTCAAATGTCAACCTGTGCAGATAAATCAAAGAGGGTAAGATCTAAAATACAGGAGCGGATCGCTGTTTCTAAGCTTTTTAATTCGTTGGCTCAGTTCGTTGTTTTTCCAGTAGGTCGGACAGGTGCGCCTCCAGCGGTAAACAGCTTTAAAATCGAACGAATGACGCACCGCCATTCGGAAGGTGTGGCCGTTTGGATGAATCGCAACGCGAAAGCGCATGCGGGGCATACGATGTGGGTCATTAACACTAGCAGAGGAATAAAACTGAAAAAATTGAAAGAAAATTGCGGCGTGACTCATTCGCAATATGTATACATCTACATGTAGTGAGTTTGTAGTTTCGGGCAATATGCACGGTCACGGTTAGGGAAAAGCACTTTTTCGAGCAATCGAGCGAAGCAAGAGAGAGAGTGAGAGCGAGAGTGAAAAAGGATATATGAATATTCAAATGAGTTTGCAGCCTGACAGCAGTAACCCATCGGAATTTTTTAGTCGGAAATCGGTTTGTTGATCAGAAAGAATGGGGCATGGTGGAAAATAAATCGTGGCTCGAACGAAGACCAGATAAATGCATGATAGCATGATCCCCACCTGGCACCCAAACAACAGGACCCCTACCTGCGTGGAGCTTCAATAAAAACTATCCAACTTACTTCCTGTACAGAATTGTTTTCATAAATGTTGAAAAGTAAAAAGTAGATTTTTTAAAATTTGATGTATTTTAATTATATTTACATTTATATTATAGCATTACATTAATAATAACATTTACATCCAAAAATCTAGTTTCTTTAGTCATGCAACAGCAATTTATTTATGAGAGTGGGCCGAGTCCAGTTGTCCGCGAATTTGTTTCCGTTTTGTGAAGCATCATGCTTACCACCAGGCAGCAGCTGGTCTGGTAAATCTCAAAATAAATTATTAATTAATTCCAAGTCCGTATTATACAGAATTGGCCGGATCTGTGGACAATTTTATGTGGCATCCTGTTGGTGGATCATATGTGTTTAGGCATGCGCTCTGGTAGCATGGAAGCGTAATCCATTTTTTCCGAATAATGATTATGTCGACGGGATGAATGAAGAATTTTGTCACAAATTGTAAAGCTTCATTAAACAGCTCCAAGAAACTGGTGCAAATTAGGTAACGCTCGATATAGTACCGATGTCGCAGAACTGCATTTAAATATTCATTACATTATACATGAATGTACCGAACCTCTTACCGAGAAACTAGAACGGATTCGTAAGAACATTTTCGCGGAACTAACAATTTCGATTTATAATTAATTATTCGAGCAGCACATCTACTTGGAAGTTGACTCTCGCTGCGAATTAATCGCCACGAAAATTGTCCAAAACATTTATCAAAAAGTCGGCGAAGCAAATTCGAGTATATACTGAGCAGGGTGCTTAAAAACATGTATCAGATGGCATCCGGTGTTTGCGATATATTTACGTTGTTTTATTTTTCATTTACATTTTCGTTGCGTTCGAGGTCCTAGGTGGCCACTTTTTAGTTTTCTCGATTTATATTCCATTGTATTAATAAATGACATTTTAAGTGGCGGGATAAACTAATTGAAAAAAGACAGCTGGAATTTCTAAACAAAGCTGTGATATGATATAAATTTATTGCAAAGAACATTCGCGCATGACTTCTTTTGTGAATGAATTCGAGAACTCCAATGCTTTAAAACACGTACATAAAAACCAAAACAGTGGCACTCCCGTGTTTTGTGGCCCTGGATAGAAGCGAGGTTGTCCGGGACGTTATAGATTGGCGGCAAAGGACGGCAGTAGTGGCTAATTATAGATGTACATATTAGCAAACGCGGGTGGGGTTCGCAGGGGAGATCGGGAGAACCGTGAATAATTAAAATTTCTTTTTAAGTCGGCGGAAAGGAGGTGGGTGGAGAGAATTTTGAGACGTTAACGAATAAGTGGGGTGGCGTTGCAGCCGCGTTTGATGAACTCGCCAGCCATTTGGGTCTCACTGGCAATAGGGTTAACGAATTTATGTTCTCCCGTAAACGCATACAGCTGTGGTACCGCGGGATATCAGGGTCAACAGCCGCATCTCTTTTATTAGGTATCCATGACAATTACTTTTGAAGGATATTACATTTCGTAGATCGATTATTGTATATTGTATATTAATATGAGCCTCTTTGTCTTTGTGTCTAGTATATAATTTGCTCAGCAAATCCCCATTCCTCCTTAGTCCAATAGTACATGTATGCTCAAGCGAATTGACCATTCAAGATTTCAAAAAGATAATTTCAGAATAAGTTATGCACATGAACAAATATCCTATTTGCATTAGCCAAGTTTAGAAGAGTTAGAAGAGTGAGTTTAGACATTGAACAGAATCGGCTCAACCGTGCTTCGACAAGAAATTACTAGGCGCTCTCGAAATTCAATTTTGTTTGAGAGGGCGCGTTCAACCTTTAATACGATTAAATCACGCAATCTGTATCGATTGCGATGGACACGATCTCAATGGGAATTTTCCACAATCTCAAGCACACTTGAGAATTGAAATTTCTCAAGTACCCTGAAATGTACTTACCGGGTAACTAGGCTATGAATGAATTATTTGCAATTAAGTAAATTAATTATGTTGTCATTAATTGTTATGATTTAATGTGCAAAATTTCGTATGTTGTTCAATTTTCCATCATAGTATCGGTAATTTTCCATGATCTGGCACCACCTTCCCGCCCAAATACGTGTTTTCTTCTTCATCACACGTGATTGTTACACACCTTCCTGTCAGGTGGTGACCAACCCCTTCATCATTACTTGGCGGTGGTGGTGGTGGTGTGGTGGTAGTTGGCGAGACCGGCTGATTGGTGGCGCTACTGTTGGGGTCGCCGCCATCAAGCCCCATCACTCTCACTTTTCCGCACCTGCGCGCTTCCACGCCCCCTCGTGGTCGAGTTAATCGCCCTATCAGCGTGGCGCAGCCACGACTTCCATGTTGTACGGACGAGGTCAAAAACCCTGGTCCAGAAAACTCATTCGCCTGTTGTTTTTTCTCGATTTTAGCGCGGGCGCGGTTTTAGCAACCAGAAATTGAGACCTGAAGCAGGTAGCCAGGTAGCTTTGGTGAAGAAAAAAAAATATATTAAAAATCAAGATGGCGGTTCGGTTAGAAACACAAATCTCCCTCCCATCGCCAACATATACATGTAAATAGTGTATGTACGCTGCGGGGAGGGAATATAAAGGGAAAGGCGATCAGAGACTGAAATGTCAGAGGTCAACTGCACGAAACAATGGTCATGTGTCGGTCAGAAGACAATAGGAAACGAGCACGCAGGGCTAAGATGCTGGGAGAAGATTACACCACCACAAGACAGAAGAATGGAGGAAAAAATCAGGAAAATATTTGACGGCTAGCCGGGGTCAAAGACTGGACTCGATTAGAGCGCAATTCACAAAACTACTTGCCGCGGCATTGTGGCGAGAATTTGAATTGCAAATTTGTTATTAACATTTTAATATTCCATTTCTATTTTCTTTATGCAAGCCAAACTAGATATTGACCCTGATAAATTCCCAACTTACCATGAAATATGTAATAAAAAATTGCAAAATCTAATTTACCAATTTGTACAACAAAAATGATTCACCAAATAACTATTTTAATCCAAATCGTTGAAAATTGCTTATGGCTATGTAATTGCATTGTATCTGTTAAATGAATGTCATTAATCTTCGCATAGAAATTGACAAATTCATGAATGGTTTTATTATTTTTAAAATAAATTTATACAAATTTAATTGAGCATATATTTTTAAGCTGCTCGGTAGAATTTTGTTTAGTTCGCAAGTGGTGTTTACATGCAGGAGTGACCGCGCCGCAAATGTTTAAGCGGGTTCTTCAATTTTGAGCGCCAGAGTCGTGAAAAGTGAAAGGGCGTAGGCTGGGCATACCAGAAAGCCCTCGAGGACAGATATTTTTTGGCCGGAGCTTGTTATTGTGTTATTGCTGCCCGATGATTGTTGTATAATAAAATAGGGCTCGCGCCGTGAGACTCCGTGCCGGTGCTCGCCTCACGAAGAAGCGAATCAAAGATGGCGCCACGGGCGCGCGTGGGCTGCAAACCGGAAACAAGAAGGAATTCGGCGGTGGAAAGGTGCGTGACCGATGCTCGCGGTGCCGGGAGACGCGCGCCGGGATTGGCCACCAGGGTTGAGAGAAGGCGAGCGCGCGTTCCAACCAAATTAAAAGCTCAGACACCTGATTCTAATCGAAAGACGAAATTCTAATCAGCTCTGCTTGCATTCATTATGTATGCACATATCCGCACCGATCCGAATAAATTAGTTCTCATCATTCATCTCGCGAATTTCTCTTAAAGATAATTGCATGCTCTTGACATCCTCCTGGAACTCGAAGCGCCGCCGCCTTCTTTCAAAGGAAATCAGACACAATATTGAAATTCATGGCATCGTTCTAAAAAGGCACCATTTACATTGAAGTGTGGTCGCTCACTCCAAGATATGTGGGTGCGTTAATTTTATTTTTAAATATTTCTTTAGAGGTGACGTCTTAAATTTTGAGGAGCCTTCAATCTAAGGAATATTTAAAACACCATTCTAAAACATATCTCCTGTTGGAGATTGCAATTAATATTTTGTTTTTTAATGATCATTCGCATTAAGATCTTTTGTTGTTATTGCTGGGGATAAATCCAGTAAATAGTTTATTTAATGAAGATCGAGGCTTACAGAGAAGCTTTAAGAATGTTTTCCGGCAGCTACGTTTTTACTATTCGGGCAGATAATTCGAATTTCTGGAAATATTATTTTAAAAATTATGCAGCCTGCCTAAAAATTAGCCATGCTGTAGGTGCTTTAGCCATGCTTTAGCTATATTTATCGATATATCAGACATGTTTACAGATATTGACAACGATTTACTAACTTGAAAATTTATAATTTAAGCAATTCCTATTGCTATCGAGTCTGAAGAATTTGTAAAGCAGCTCAAATTTTTGAAAGTTATTTGTAACTTTTTTGTTTGGCGAAATACACAATCTACAACCTCTTCTGTCGCGTGGAAATAGCTGCCCCGTAAACAGGCAATCACTGCTGGCACCGTGTCCTGCGGTACAGTCTTCTGTCAGGGTGTTTCGTCGATTTCTTTGCGCGTTTGACAGTTGACAATAACAAATACGATCGGCCTCAAATTCTGACACGCAGACAATTTTGAAGAAAATGGCATTAAAAAAATTCAAGAGATTTAATTAGCACCGACACCCTGCAAGGCTTGTCGCGGACGACCCAAGAGACCGTGAAAGAGGCTTAGCTATTTAAGAAAATACTATTTAGTTTATCATGTTAGTAGACTCAACGACACAGCCATTTCTTGGAAGGATTTTTTCTTGTATGTATCCCTGTTTGGAATCACAAAAGAATTTCAGGAAAATTGGCGGCCATCGGACCAACTATGGGTTTTAAAGGTTTAAAAGTGAAACTCGTTTCTCGAGAAGGAATCAACTGTGTGGGCAAAGCGGGGCTGCCTCAACCTGCGGTATTTTTTTAAGTGGTGTTGTCATAATCCGGCATGATAAAACTGATAAACGGCCGTAATCTCCTTTATGAAACGTTAAACAGCAGGTATACGTAGAAGTTGGACCCGATTTCATCTCCCAAAATGCACGATAGCTAGCCCTGGCTTTTCGGAATCTTTGCGCCATCGCTCTCAGGCATTTTTTCAACCTGGCAGGAGATTTTTTTATTTTCCAAGTTGGGACAGTGCCTAGTATATGGTAATGTTGACTCCTATCATTTGTTCTCTTAATTTTCGCTGAGCAAACTCTTTTCCTTCTACCAAGACGACCTCCCGAAACATTTTTACAAGTTCAATTCTCTCGCAAACATCTTCATACATGAATATTTTTAATAGCCCATTTTTCCAGAACGATTTATTGGTTTTTTAAAACATTTATAGTTCAACTTCTTTGTCCGGTCTTGATAAGGTAGACCCTGAGACCAGTAAGAATAAAAATAGAAAAAGAAACTCATTTTAACTTTTGTACTCGTTGATGAGTGAAGAGTTGTCCAGCATATTAAGTGGCGGACGATTAGGCGAGTTCAGTTGAATGTGTACAAGATGTGCAGGAGGTAAATGTCCCTATGTAAGAGCTAGTTGGTCAGTCAAAATATGATACAATTCCGATCACTTGCATATCTAATCAACAGCTTTTGCGCTTGGATACGCTGTACTTTTTGTAAGAAACTCGGTTGTCTTTAGGAAGAGTCTCGTGCTAAGTTGACATAACATCCTTATGGTTCCAGTGTTCACGATGTCGCCGAAAAAGTTAAATTAATTTAATCGAAAAGTGTGTGTAAAGTTAAACTTAATGTAGGAAGAGGGATTCATTTTTTAAACGGCAGAAAAATTAACATTGAGCCCGACTCAATTGCCGCGAGTCATCGGTCGCCTCGGCTATCAGAAGTTGAATGAGTAAACGGAACACTTCTTGAAAAGAAAAGAAAACGACTTCGACTATTCCGTGTTTCGCCCCTTCAATTTACCAAAACAAAAATTATTTCTTAATTTCGCGATTATCATTTATTAAAAACTCCCAAAGAAACCGAAGCCTGGATAGCTCAGTTGGCACGAGCGTAGGTGTCATAATCCTAAGGTCGTGAGTTCGAACCTCACTCAGGGCAGCAGTGTCTTTTAAAATCAGAAATTGACCTGATCAAAATTTAATTTCAAGTGTGTTTTTATCAATATGAGGGGATCAGCTATCCGGATAGACGGATTGCTTAGTGGAAACTTGATACAACGTTTGGTTTATTTCTGTATGGGGTTCTGTTCTTTTTCCTTATACAACAATCTATTTGTTCTCTTCTAAGAGGTCCTTCCGTTTTAATTGGCCTGTATAAATACAAAAAATGCGATAAAATAAATGCAATGACACACACCATTGTACCTTTTTATAGGGATTTTGTCACTGCACAGTGTAAAGATAAAACGCTGACAGCCTTTCAACAAAATTGCACCACTCATGTTTAATTACCGATGTGTTTATAGTAAGAGCATCGCTTTAAAACAATTACCAACTGTATGGAGAGTGTAATTAATAGTGTTTTCGAAAGTTACGCCATCAGAAAATAAAGAACATCTGTCCAACCTTCTAGAGAACAGTTTGCGAAGAAGACTGATTTTTTATGTGTCACTTTTCTTACTGTTTTACTTTACGTAAGAAATAGACATTTTTGACCCTACATAATTGCGTCATGATATACGTTTTTCATGAAATACGTTTTTCGCAAACTGTTTAATGTGCTATGAAACCCTTTGCACACGCTGATATTGACGCCATCTATCCTCCAGTTTTACAAACATTGAGCAGAAAAGCTGTTCCATTTCCTCGCCAGCAGATGGCGTCTTCAGTCTCGCGATGGACGAGGTGGGCCTGTCTGACCTTCGATGTCAATTGACAGAGGGGGCTCGTGATCCTTCGAGTCTTCCTTTTGTCGAGTTCGAATACATTAGTTCGGAACACAACCATAAATGATAAACGCCCCCACATCTCGATTGTCATTCAACCGAAAGAGTCAGTTTCTTGTCAATTTCATTTATCAGCTGGTAGCCAGTCTGTCGTTTGATTGGCCGCGTCGCACGTGGCGGAGGCGTGGCCAGCTGATTTGCGATTTGATTAACCTCCGGCTGCTGAGGGACTGACACAATTTATTTCGTCTGCTGGCCTTCGGGGATTTTTCGTCTTTTTTTTGTCAAATGTGAGAATCAAATTTCCAGCTAGGAAATGGCGTCTGAATTGAGTTGAGGTCGTAGTTGGAGATATTGTTGGTTCTAGAGCAAGTGATCTGAAAAATGAAGCGCCTGATCGATCGGCTGCAGCCGTTCGGTTGCCTGCGACGATGCTCGACGTTGTCATCGTGTCCGACAGCCAACCTCTGGGAAATCTACGAGAATGCCAAATTACAGGGTCGAGGTAGGTGGAAATGGTGGCCAACATGAGGTGACCTTAAAGGTTCAACCTTTCCAACTGACTCCATCATTAGCGGGAATGTGAAAAAAAAGTTTCCGAAAAAGAATCGTTCGGTTTGTTGGTTAGAGTTGCGGCGTATGATTAATGGCGGTAATGTTATCAGGAAACGGCGCATGTGTTATTGTGTGTCGCATTTATCATTTAATGGCGCATGTATCATTTTTGGCGAATGTCTGAAAAAACATGTTTTGTTGCTCTGGAATGTTCTGAAATGCTATTTCTAATTGCCGTGACACATTTATTCGTATATTTTCTTTAAATACGTCAGAGTATTACAATACATATATATGAATTTATGAACGTTGTTTTTTTTTCTTTTAATAAATGTTTAGAAATCCAAATCTTGTTTAATAAGAGAACCAATCATTCACCTCCTGCCTGAAACCGCCCAATTGTCCTGGCTTGACACATCACGCCATTTGGTGACATAATTAATGCGCAACAGAAATACAGAACCTCCTAAAGTGTTAAATTGCTTGTCCCCCTCTCAAAGACGGTCTCAATGTGACCCCACCTAGCAAACTCCCCTTCAATTAAAATTAATCAAATTCGTGACATTGACTACGTGAATGGGACGGGAAGCCCACCAATTGCAGTCAATTATGAATTTCAAAAGGAAATAACAAGCAGCGTACGCTTAGAATGCAAAACGCAAAAATGCGTGTAACATCAGTTTGACGACTTCTGTGAAATCAAGAAAATTAAAGCAATTGTTTCGTAAAATTATTTCTCAAATTGTGTTAAAAGAACGTCATTGAGTTAACCCCATTTCAGGAACGAAAATATGAAATTGCGACTTGTCATAGCCCAGTCGGTATTGCGACTGACTGGCTCGGCGGTCCCGGGTTCGATTCCCAACGCGGGCTCTCGATTATTCGATTCCCGGGAACTGGTGCTTAAGCACCAAGAGGGGCACAGAAAATCCTGTAGTGCAGTGAAGGCTACAGTGTGGGGGAATTAAAAAAATGTTCATTTGTTTTTTCTTGTCAACTTGGGTAAACCTTTAAAGGTAAAAGTAGCTCGGGTTGCGTGACACAAATTTTACACCTGAAGTGTTCACCCGCAAAGCGACAGCGTGACATCCGTGGTGTTCTTATGATATGGTGTCGCTGGCTTCAGTTCACGATTGTCTACGTTTGGGATATGGGGCTGGTGATTTTAATGCCAGCTGCGCAAACACTTATTTGAGCGATCGATACGACTGCCTTTTCATTTGCCACGAGAATGTTATCCCATCTGTCTGAGCAATCTGTCCATCTGTTAAGCGACAATTATTGAGCAGTTGTGTCGCAAGTATTTGGCGGTTTAAACTGCTTCTAAACATCGATGTGAGTGCAACTGTATGGCTGGTCGGATGAAAAATAAAATGATTTTGTTTTAGCAATCAAGTTCAACGTGTTGTCACTTTTAATAACAATTATTTCCTATTTTATGATTGTATCGAATATATATATATTTTCATGAATAGTTGAGCCTCTGCCACCGAGTGTGAACCCCAGCAGTGTGTTTGCAGCCAATGGTTTGGATCTAGCCAAATTTGAGGTGTATGGCTTCGACTACGATTACACGCTGGCCTGCTACAAGGAATCGCTGCACAATCTCATCTATGATCTCGGCAAGGAAGTGCTAGTCTCCAAATTGAAGGTGTGCAGAAAGGCAAAGAAAATAAAAAGACTGAAGAAAATATTTAATATGAAGAGCTATCTTAAAAATAATTATTCTATACTGCTCCTCATTTTTAAACAACTTCTATATCTTATAAAAACACGAACAGGACACGATACACACGTGCTATTACTTATTTTCATTTATCATAACAATAAATATATGTGAATTCGGGACAGCACAAAAAATGAAGAAGACTAACCGAATGGCAAACTCTCTTTTATAATATTTTACTGTTTAATTAGAACTGGTAATTGCCAAAAATAGTTTCGTGTAGACCGGGAGTTGAACCACGGACTCCTGGATTTCCGGCCCACTGGCTATAACAAATATTTCGTCCGGCCTGTCCCCCATTTTTATTAAAAAATAAATCTATAGTGTAACAATAAATTGATTGAAATGCCATTTTTATTCTTTGTACTCAAAGTATCCAAAAGCAGTTTCCGATCTTCCCTATATACCTGGATTCTCAGTCAGAGGCCTTCACTATGACATCCATCGGGTAATTATTAATTAATCGCCAACAATTCATTATGACAACAAGACATTTATCACAACTTTTCTGTTTTTTCGTTGTTTAGTTAAGTGAATATCTATTTTCCTCTAGGGTCTCCTGCTGAAATTAGACTCTTACAGACAGATTCAAATGGGTACAGTTTATAAGTAAGTTTATTGAACAAGATTTGAAAATTTGTGTCCACTCTTGTAGAATCAAAGCAGAAAAATCGTATTATCCCTATTAATCAAATTGTCATATTGTGAAGAATGTGCCCGTAGATTTGAATTGTAAAATGCTGTCAGTCATTTGAATTTAAAAGGAATTTCTTTCAATTTTTAGAGGTCACAAAGCCCTTAGAGAAGAGGAAGTATTGTCGTGTTATCGGAACCTTTACATCCCAATCGAGTATATGGAGGGAACAATTCGTGGTGACAAGGCAAGTTCCATAGTGTTGCCCGGTAATATGGAATCCAAAATATATTTTATAACATATTTGGGAAATATTTTTTTAAAATTCCAATCAACTGTAGTCAACTGCACAACAGGCGTTATGCACTTGGGTTACATAGTGCTTAGGCACTATGCGAGGGGCACGACCCCGGGATCGAATTTTTGAGAGCCCGCCCCGGGAATCGAACCCTGCTCATGATTGATTCTCTTGAAACTGATGGGGGTTTTCAAAATGACGCTCAGTAAAGAAGATTCATTTTATTTTTTGTTTCAGAGTGCCAAGATGCAGCACTTGAACGACCTTTTCTCGTTACCTGAAATTGGTTTAGTATCTAATGTCACCGAGGTATGGCTGACTAAATTTTTACTACAGAGAAATTAATGTTTCATTTAATTCAGTAAGAGGCTGGTTTCTGAACCAGGCTGAATACCTCTAGTCATTATTTTATTTGTTTGTTTCTTCCATAGTATTTCGAGGCAAACAACATTCCTTATCATCCGGAGATCCTGTTCTGGGATATCAGAGTAAGTGAAATATGCTAAATGGGCCATTTTCTTTACAAATGATGTATGAGTTGATGTTTGATGCGAGCGAAAAACTTCTCCAACATATTGGACAACATTCTTTTTGTTATATTTTTATTTTTCAGAATGCTGTGCAAAGTATCCACCCTGTCATGCATAATGTGGTTGAGAGAAACGTTGGTACGTGGTTTATAGTAAATCCATCGATTAACAACATTTTGTCCGCACAACTTAATATACAGTTTGAAATTTGAACTCATTTATTTTTGTTTTTGTGCACTGCAGAAAACTACTTGATCCCCAACCCTGATTTAAGAAGATTTTTGGGACGTCTGGTGTCTGGAAAAAAGAAACTTTTTCTCATTACCAACAGCCCCTTCTCTTTCGTGTAAGAGGCTCTAATGTTATCTTTCCTCTCTGGTTTCCTTTCCCTTTTTTGCTCCAATCTGCAAAAGTTTCTCACAAAATTAATTTCTTTTGTTTTTTAATTTAGAAATGAAGGGATGTCCTTTCTCATCGGCAAAGACTGGAGGCAGTTATTCGACGTCATTGTTGTTCAAGCTCGCAAGCCAAAATTCTTTAGTGGCAATTCAAGGTGCTATATTTAAAAACTGTGGAGTTTTCTTTTTAATTTGTTTACTGTGACGTTTGTGTTCACTTATTCATAAAACCATTAAATGATAAAGATGAATATTGTAGACAAATTTAATAAATGAAAATTGGTGTGATGAAAATTTGGTGGCATTTCAATTTTTGTCAACTGTCAAACGCGGCAATTTTTTTCACATTTTAAAACTAAAATCTTCCGTTAAAATCCAGACCATTCCGAATCTACGACCGGAACATGGAAGCACAGACGTGGGAGCGGGTCACACGGTTGGAAAAAGGAGATATCTATTTAGAGGTAGGTTTGTCAATTAATCTAAGATTATTTTTGTTGGTTCTCAAGAAATTATGATTTCGTATCGCTTGATATCTCAGCAGAACCACCATAACAGTCTTTGTACGGCATTTCAGGGAACCCTGTCTGAGCTGCAAACGATGACCGGTTGGCGGGGTCACAATGTACTCTACTTTGGCGATCACGTGTACAGTGATCTGGCCGATCTCACTCTCCACTTCGGGTGGGGTACTGGAGCCATAATATACGAGTTAGCGGTAAGCTAAGCTGTAGCTAACGTTTCCGAAATTGATTTGAAGTGCGTTTTTATTTTCGCGAGATATTTTCAACCGAATTCATATTTGAAACTCAATATCTTTGAGAGCCAGTTAATTTAAAAATTGATATACTGAAGTTTATTTACAGATGGAGGGGCATAAGTCATTGTAATATGACGTATAATTTAAAAATGTACTAAATCGTTCTGGAAAATTTACCCGCTTCTTAAATTCCGAGATCATTGCCGTTTTGTTCTTGCAGAGGGAAATCAACATTTTGAACACTGAAGAATTGAAGAGATCTCTAATGTGGTTGGAGCGACTTCAAGATCTAATCGAAGATGCACAGGTAACTTAAAAATAATTATTAGGCTATTGGAAGTTTGCAAACGTGGACCAAACAGGCGCGGAAACTTGTTCATCATTTGAATATTAAATTGCAAATTGTATCTTTATTATAAGGTAGCAAGGGCTGGGGATATGTTCGTTCCCCTTTTTAAACTATAGGGCACATTAGCATATGCCAACAACAACAGAGATAAGAAGTCCCGTTTTCAATCCCACAAACAGTAGTGCAGTGACCTTTGTGGCCATTCATATTCATTTTGTTTAGAAATCGAGATTGGTTGCTGGTATGGCTTCCAGTTGGAAGATCATCACCATATCAAGTTATTTTTGCACTCTGCGGGTGCTCTTGTGGTCAGTCCTCCGCATTGATCACCATGCCAATTAATATAATTCATAAAACCATTTGGCATTTTGCTCTCCTTCTGCGCCTTCTTGCGTTCAACTTGGTTCGACAATCGAACATATAAACTACATGCTGGGCATATTCCGACGTACCAGCATGGGCATATTATTCGCATTTTTTAACATAATTCTCCATTTGCATTCATTGTTTCATCTCTGTGTTTTGTGATGTCCGCTTATCTGATCGATTTCATTTTAACACCATGTGCGGTGCCCAACCTTGACCATCGATATGTGAACGCTCCATTTCTGTTTTCATTTTGTCTTAAAGGATTTTGGTTATAAAGAATTTTTGTGACTTGTTAATTTGCCACGCTTTTAAGAATATTTTACATGTACTTGCGGAGTTTAAATTGGATGTAACTTTACACGTTCAAACATTATCACAAAAGCATAAAATTGTAGATCTGGAAGCAGTCAGCAGGCGTTATCATTTAATACAGGTGATTATATTTCTAAGGCAAATTAACTGATAAAGCGCTGTAACAATTTGAGGTTTCTTTTTGAGGCGCTTAATTCGTCTTTTTTGGCAAAATGCGAAGGCGAGCTTCACTGAGTCTGGTTGCAAATCAAGGGAAAGCAATGTACATCGCTAGGTATTGCATAATTATACCAACAAAGTTGATCCGCACGGGACCCCTATACTCTGCTATTCTTTTATAGGATCGTGAGGATGCGGAGTCTCAAATTATAATCAGACAATGGGAAAAAGAAAGAGATGAGCTTCGGTGAGTGAAGGCCAATCTGATTCAGTAAAACCATAAAATAATATATATTGTCTTGTTTTAATTGAGCAAGTGAACCTCTAACCCTCCCCGAATTTTTCACAATCTCATCCCTAGGCTGATGACAAAATCTCTGTTCAACGAGCGCTTCGGAAGCTTGTTTCGAACCCATCACAACCCGACATACTTCTCGCATCGATTGTTTCGCTTTGCCGATATCTACATGTCGTCCATCACTAACCTTCTCAACTATTCTCTGAACCACACATTTTATCCTCGTCGAGGGACCCTGCCTCACGAGGTACCCACATCTTAAAAGTCCTCCTTGCCCATCCTTCCCCTCAGCCGCTCCTCACATCATACCAGTCCCTCGAAGAACGTCACTCATATATTTTCCTAAGTCAACCTTTCCTTAAAGTTAAATTATCCCTATTTTATAAGAGTGATAAACCAAGTGTATATTAATATGACGCGCCCAATTCACTTGCCATCTTCGCCTGAAGGCGTTGCAGATTCACTTGCCATCTTCGCCTGAAGGCGTTGCAGATAATCTGCCGACAAATATGCGAATTTTATTTTCGAAATTGTTGCTTTTACATTACAATTATTATAACTTTAGATCTAATTGGATTAACCCCATTCAATGCTTGTCATTTAATTCATGAAATATTTTACTAATCTCTTTTTTCCACGTATGTGTTTTAAACCGAGCGTAATCGACTGATGGTAAATCATACTCGTATACTGAATAAAAAAAAGCATAATAGGGTAATGGAAGGTTTGCCAATTTTGACATCACCAAAACGGGTTGCAAGATTTTTTGGAGTAACTGATTGTTTTGCTAAGGGTTGCTATTGTTTATAACATGTATGAATTTTGCTAAATCATTGTCTGAAAGTGGATTTTTGAAAGGTCCAGTTACTAGCAAAATGATATGTCTCAAGCATATTTATGTGCAGTCATCAATGTCTGTGATGACTGGAATATTTGTGGAGTCTGCTCCATTGTGTCGTTTCAATTGTTATATTTTTTATTTTTCGGAAAGAAAGATTTTTTTTGTGAGTGCGTCTTTTTGAACCGCTGCCGCTTCGCAAACGCAAACCACGCACCATTTCTCGTAGGTTTTTCTGAAAATAATTGTTTATCGCATGAAACTTTTCGTTATTTAAATTAGTCTTTTCAATAATATTAGTTTTTGAAGAAATGTCCCAAGGTATGACATTTTGAGGCAACCCGTTGCGAGTTTATAAGCGTTTCGCTCAAGGAAATCCTAGCGATAATTTTATGATTTGTTATCTGAATGCATTATTTGCTTGTATCTGGCCGGAAGAATATACATTATTTTAAATGAGCAGGCTTAACTGTGTGTGCTAATGCCGGCAAGAGCGTGATTTTTCGTGGTGCGCTTATATCGTTCTGATAGTAATCTCGTCGGATACGACAATATATATTGAAACATATTTTTTAGATATTCTAAATAAGTTAATTACTAGATTTAACAGAATCTTATTTCTTTTTCAATCTTCGACTTCAAACGTTATACAGTGGCCAAAATTTGTAAATGTATCAGATTGTCATTTATCGAGTTATTCCAAAGACCAATTTTCTTGCGACTATGAATCGTGTAACAAGACTTGCATGCAGTATGTATATTTATATATATTGTGTTGAATGTCAATAGCGATTTGGGCGTTTGGAATGAATATTTTATGTAGTCTGTGTATTCCCCATAAGGACTGTTAGAACTCTTACCTCCATTTAAATTATCGCTTCAGACATTTAATTTCTTAGACTTGATTGACATTGCCCAGTGCTATGAAACTCGATCGTCTATTTAACTAACACAATGTGTTCATTGTGTTATTAATCCAATAGTATCACTCTGAAGGCGTCTTCTGATTAGAAAGTGGAACTTGCGCAGACAAACCCGGCTACAATTATTTAGCAATTGCACGTTTATACCGCTGGTTCGAAATGGTATTATTGAGTTTTGTTGGAGCAAAAGAGAAACTCGAAAAACAAATTGACTTTGTACAAAAGCGGGCAGCTTAGAAAATGTGAGATCAGGTTTGGTTGGGAAATGGTGAACGTTGTTTCTCGCCTATATACGAATCCATTTCAATTTATTTTCATCAATTTCAGATTGCTCGAGTTTCAATCCCCAAGAATAATAATTTGAAATAAAAGATGGATGCCAAAAAATGTGTAACATGATTGATATTGTACGTGCGTGAGTCAATTGGAGAAATCTGTTGGATTTTGTGTATACAGTGAACTCGTTTTGTGATAAGAATTTGGGAGCCGATTGCGAACATTTGAAACTTAGTAGTGGGTAGTTACTTTTGACACGTGTAGTTACTTTTGTATAGAATTGTGTCTACAATGTATCGTCATTGTCTGTAGTAAACTCTGAATTTGCTATATTTGTATGGATTTTAACTGACGCCCAGCCTCGTGAAAAGTGAAACTGTAGTTAATGATCAAAGTGTCACTTAAAAATTAAAAATCATCATGACGTTTTTGTGTTATTCATTTAATATTCGCAATATATTTTAAAGCATGTTTCAAAAGTAATGTTCACAACCTCTCACTAATAAAAAATCGTTTCAATTACAATATGTACCCAAAAGCAGCCCCGGATGGGGCCTATGGCGGGGTCGAACAAAGGTGTGGTTGTCCTATCCTAACAGACCTTTGACTTGAAACTATTTAAAAATTGCGCGGTAGTTTAGAAAATCGGACCTAATTTTCGTTTAAGGAATGCATTATGTACATGGCTGTGGAGTTATTAATTCATGTACTGTACTGTAATTCACGTATCAGAAAAATAAAGCGTTATTGCATGAGATAAAAATGTTATGACCCAAATCATAATATGGCAAGAGTAGTTTACTGAAACGACATAATGACCAAGACTTAAGTATTGATTCGAGTATTGGGAATATACTATTCAAAACTTGCGCTCCATTTTAAACTTTTACTTTTCGTAACATTGGTTCTCCTTTAACTGAATATTTATTTCTTGATCCGTTCGCAATAAAATATTTTATTTCTTCTTCAACCAGAAAACTAATCATTGAATCGTGATTGCGTTGGCTACGTGAGCTTATCGCGTATTTGGTGAAGCCCGTCCAACCGTGAACGTCTGTAATGAAATTCGTCATTCCTATGTTGTTCACCATCTGATTGATTAGCACAACCAGCATCTTTTATGGTAGCAATTCCACGTTTTCCCAAGAATTCGATAGTTATTGATTGAACATTCCAGGGACAACGTAATGAACATTCATAAATTGACGAGACTTTCCACAGGTGCTCCTAACACTCGCAGTAAGGTGGCATGCGAGATACATATGTTTGCGGTTCCATGGTAACTGTCTATTCTCCACTATCTGAATCCATTTTTCCTCAGGTTCACCGCTTGCTGTTAACAATCCCTCCTAACGCCCGTATGTCAGTCACAATTATCTGTTAGCAACCACAGTCGAGCTCGATTGTCTACTTACTAACACGACACTAGCACAGGTGTGGATGAATATTAATTTTGCGTTTCTCCAATATTGCCATAGCAAAACCGTGCATCAGCAAGGGCACGAATAGTGTACAGACCAAGTTGATCGATAACTTGGAATAAAGCAAACTCGTTCGATCCAGAGAATTGAATGGTGCGAGGCAGTTGCATAATATTTCTTTGACCGAAATTATTGAATTAATATTTTTAATTTTTTTTAGCGATTAGTTTAACAGTATTTAGGTTGTTCATTCCATTACACATAGGGCTTGCAACATCAAAATTAGTGTCCGATAATTTTGGAAATGAAACTATTCCAAATACTATTATGATTTAAAAATTTATGGAAAAAATTGAATTCTGATACGCTTCCAAAATTTAAGTTAGTCGCTTTGATGACTAACCTTGGAAATGCTCAACATTTTTAAACTATTTGCTAATAATGCATGTGTAAAATGTTTCAAATTAAAATGAACGTTTCATGTCCAGTGTCCTCCGATTTTGGCCCGAATTTGGCAAGAAGGCTTGAGTTTTCAGTTCATTGTTGGATGCACTTGGTGAACGTTTCCATTGGTTTCGCTTGTAGGCGATATCGGTAGATCAATATTGACTGGCGAGGTAGCTTTCCATTTTATCTATCTGTCTTATATGATATTCGCGTATCACTTGTCCCCAACTGCCACTTGAGCTTATCTGACTCCTTTATTAGCTTTACTACATCTGTAATTTCGGAGTCTATATTTATTTCGTGAGTGTTTTGTTGCCAACAATTGTGGAAGGAAAGAAAAACGTCCTGAGACCTAAGTTCACCTCGAACCAAACCCTTACAAAAATGTGCATACGACTGTATACTTTGTAGTGCAACTATAGAATTCGTATAGGATCACTACACACTTTCCTATATAGTTCCATTATAGTAATTCCTATAATATCGATAGTAAAAAGTAGTATCGCCGGGAGGTACTAAGAAAGGATGGCGCGATAGTTACCGCTAGTTGACGGTAGTTGCCCGATATTTGGAAAAAGTTTGGGAGAAACCTCGTGTAAAAAGTCTAACTTAAAAAATACAGAGGGTGCTGTGAAGATATTTAAAAATTCCGTTAGTAACAGTCGTATCATACTCGAGGATACTCGAGACTGTGGCTCGACGAGTATGACACTGAGCATCCGATTGTGCTCGTCACTGACAGACGTGTCTGCAATCGGCTGGGTATTGATGACACCTTTTTCGTGTATTTTCCATGTCAGGTGTTTGTCAAGTTCACTGCAGCAATCGGAGATCTGGTCCTATAGGAAGCAATATGACACTGAAAAGCCACAATAATTGTTGCTTGGTAGAAGATGACCCCGTCATATTTGGTGACCTAATGTCGCTTTAAATACTTAAATTGTCGCAAAAATCGGATCAAGCTCAGGTAGCTAGACACCTATCAAAGTGCTGAAATCAAAGAGATGGCCAAATTATTCAATAAATACAAGTTATATAATAATTACTACAAATACAAGCTAATAAATACAAGCCCTAAAGGAAAGTTATTAGATAAATAATTTAAAAATTCAGCGACACCGACAAATTAGTTTTATTCTTAATGTGTTTATAAAAATATATTTGTATAAAAAGTTGATCATGTCAATTCCCAGAAGTGCGGTAGTATCGACCATCCTATTAATTTGTTCATTTGTTGGTGGCGTGACCAAACTTTCATATGCTGGTTGCTGCCAGAATGCTAATTAAACGATGCAACACCGGTGATCCTTTCGCAAATCGTACGTTTTGATAGGGAAATCGGTTTCGACTGCTTATCTGCAAAGTGGCGTGACAATGGTGACATACTCTCTCGAATCTTTCGGATAAAAACCCGCATGTTTGAAATATATACGTATGACTGTCGCCAGTCTGGTGCTTAGTTAATATCTGATAATGAAAACCATAGTTATCAACCGTTGTAGCACTCCTGCTGAAAATATAAATGTAATTTCGAAAAAATCGAATGTTCATTTCAAAACAGAATTTCTAATAACAATATTTGCAGCTAAAGTGTTATAACGAACGTAATTACTGCAATACAGTATTAACCTACTTTTAAAACATTTGTAGGAATTTATAACAAGCAATACATTTTCATAATTTTGTAATTATCTTCTGCAAGACGTTCAACAATAACACACATATTTAAAAAAAAAAAGAATCAAGCTTTTATTATTACAGCATTCCGGTAGATAATTAAATAATTTTATTTTCAAAAGCGCAAACGTTATACAATTGACATATCGATATATTCACATGTCGCAGGTGGACCCCAGTAGGGCTCAGGTGTCAAAGAGCATCGACAGCGATTAATAACCATACGGTTTAGGACGGACGAATATCGCTAATAAATTGTGGTCAATAAAATGACTGTTAGCAGGACGGTGCTACCCTGCATGCATTATTTCGCAAGTGGACAAGTATGACACGCGGTAAGTATATACTTCGAGTTTGCTGATCTTTCTGATCGGGAATAAAATTCACGATTGCTAAACGAATCAAACGCGCAATTCTGACTAGCTAGTAGTACACGACCTGCTGATTATGCAGCCGCGAGTTTCCTTTTGTTACACGCTCAAGGCCAGCTTGTCATCATTCTATCCAGACGAGATAATCTCTTTCAAATTGGTTGACAGACTCGCATTAAAATTGGCACGCGTTTTTATGTGAACGATAGACACGACTGCAAAGTCAAAGAAAGTTGGTAGGTATTAGGAAAATTGTTAAAGTCAATGAATCCCAATTCTCAATTGAGAACCAAAAGTGGTCCGAATTACCCCCAGTTTATCACTTTTTCGTCCCATCCTCCCCCACCCACACAATCCCCATCGTTGCGTGTGCTCCACATTTAAAATTGTAACTCTCCTGTGGCAAATTGGCTGACGATGCACAGGATCAGAAAAACGGGTCATACTGTCTGTCTTACCAACAGCCGTGGTCCCACCTGGTCGTTCCGTACGACCGTAACCCTTCACCCCCCCTCTCCCTGGAGGCGGCATCACTTTCGCTTTAGCCAGAAAAAACATTGGACGGTTTAATTGGTATTCAATTCAATCAATCAATCTCGACCGAATAACTTATCTACATAAACTGTTTATTTGTGCTTTAACCAAGACGAGACTTTTTCTCTGTATCGTTTTGTCTTGTAACTATGCTGTCGGCTTCTGATAAAATTATTCGACGAGGCCATGCAACTTTTCAAAATTGGTTTTCAAAATTCAGCGAATAAAGACAAACATGGCTGGTAAAATGTTTTGTTTTTATTTTCAAGATCTGTTACGTTTATTATTTCCTATCTCAATCCAGATTTACATTCTTAAGGGGATTGAGGTCTCGATCTATAACAACTCCAGCTTGACCCCCCTATGACATTATCTTTCCGATAACGGGGTCGTCTTGCTTCAATCAAACTCTCAGTGGGATCCGGGCTGTCCGCCGCATTCCATCTGTGATAGACTTTTAATGAACGTCTCCCCACACACACACTAAACTGATGGGAATTTAAAAAAAGAACGCCGAACCCCGATGACGTCATCCGCTCACGCCACCGGCAAAGCCCGACCATCGGAAGATGCGTCGACCAATGAGAACGCGGCGTTCCCGAGCGGTTGCCAGGGCGATGGGAGCTCCCGGGCTCCGCCTCTGCAGGTGGAAGTGCATTGATCTTGGCCGCGACCCTGCTGCCACCAAACGGGGGGCGGGGGCCCCCGAGAAGAACATTGCGGCGAAGTGAGCCGTCGTCGAACACCGGATGGCGCTGCTGACGTGCCAGAAGTCTGCAGCTGAGGGAGAGTCGAAGCCCGGGCCAGTAAGGCGCAGAGCAGCTAATTATTGGGAAAGTCTCGGAGCAGTTCCGACGCCTGTGTGAACTAGACAAGCTGTTTATTGGTGGTGGCTGGTGTCGATAAAACGTTTTCGTTGTTGGCCAAGATGGTTTTCGTGACGTAAGCTGTGTGAGCTCATGATTCATTAAATTCGATAACAAGAATTGATTGGAGAGTCACGATCAGTGAGTTGACGTCGGATGCAAACCTGAATTTGGCATTCACTGTCAGCAGTAGTCAACAGGATACAGCACAATATATGAAAAATAAAAATTACCGATCCATTATTTCTGTAATTGAAGATTCGAATGCAGCTGTAGTGATCGAATAAAATCAAAGTATTGCGTGCCGGATGTTACCCATTTCAAAATCACGTTCATGGATTTTCCCGAATCACAGCTTTATTGGAGATATTTTATCCATTGGATTTTCGCCAGCATCACCAGGGATTCGAGGGTGGTCATTTAATGTCATTGCCCACGGTTTGTTATTGCTTATACAGTACATGTGGTAGAGCTAGCTAGCTAAACGGATAATACAAATAACAAACAAATCTGGATCGATTTGGCCAATTAATAGAAAATTCCTGTGACTAATAACGAACAATTTGAATTCATTGTATTCAAAAAATGAACGGTTGTTTATACCTAGCAGTCAAACAAAAAATATGGAAACATCAAATTTCGTGATTCAATTTGGAGCACTAAGTTTTTTAATATTTTTAATAATTAGATGACACCTAAACAAAAAGTAAAGTAGATCAATCGAGTTCTAAACCAATTATCGACCACAATAAAAGGTCATCAAAATTGTATGCAGTGTATTTTCCACATATTCGTAAGTGGATCAATCGGGTTTTGGCAGAAACAATTGTCAACAAAAATAGGTCATATACATTTTACATTCACTATTTTTCCACACTAACAAGTGAATCAATCTAGTTTCATAAAAGTGATCCTCCTATGAAAAAGAGATACATTTTAAATGTCATCGATCAAGTTTCAGCAAACTTGTAATGATATCGAAACTTAAAAAACGCCTCGAATTTTCTAAATTTCAAATGATAAAGACGTCGCAAATAACAATTTAACCATTTATTTACAATCTCCTTCAAGCTCGACATTGATGGATTGATTTGAAATATCCCGTGTAATTGGCTTCTATTGCGGTGTAGTCGGCATTTCCCCCCCCCCCCACCCACCCCCGTGAACAGTTTTATAGGTAGCTCTCTAATTATGAGTAATCATTTATCGGCAGACGCGAAATAGGGGCGTTTCCCCGACATAGCACTCACTACATGGCAATTTTTGATAGTTCTCTTTCTAACGGACAGCTTACTGTATACAAATGACTCGCACACTCCCACGCACGCAACAATGTGACGATGAGTTGTCGAATTAAGTGACAACATTGAGCCAAAATCACGATGGTATTGGGGAAACTAATCGCAATTCACACAAATTCTAGTGTTGGATTGAATGGGCTTGCCACCATTGGAATTAACCATAAACGCTCGCTTGCTTTTTTAAAAGGTTCAATGACACAAAAGAAAAATTACCCATTTGATTGTTTAACCATCGCAAACGTGAGTTTATCAACTGTACTTGTGATGTATTTATCCGAAAAAACACCCAATTAAACTTCGTCATTATATTTATTTTAATTTTTTAATATGTGCATTTATTTATTTATTGCAGCTTCTACAAAATATCTATGGTTCGAACTCAAATTAGAATTACTTTTAAGATGCACGTTGTTTTATATTTAACAAAATATGACTCCCTTTTTGCTGAATTAGAGCAACTGTTCTTGTGTTAAGTAGGTGTTGATAAATAGCAATTGAACTGTCACGTCGTCCAACACATTGACATGGACTGATATCGAATGCGCCTGAGGAAATAGGTTTGTTAATTACTTTGGTTATTATTATTATGGAAACAGGTGATTTCGAGATTTTTTTATGTATGCATTTTTTTCCCAATCAAAATCTATCAAGGAAGGGGTTCTCACGGATTTGGTCACAGTCAGCTCCGGCAGATGGAGACGTTGGCGAGTGCGGAGCGCCGCGCATTGTTAATGTGCAACTGGGCCAAGGATGGACACTGTGTGCACGCGAGTGACCCACTGAATGAGGCAGGCGACGCGGCAAACACACCTGAATCCGCGGCCAGCCACCAACCACCACCACCACCAAAGAAGTGAGAAGTTAGACCATAAATTCATACACTACAAGTCCAACCTGTTCGGGCAAGAGTAGAAAAAATAAATTGGGACATGTGCCAGCTGTCTCTCCCAAGATCGAATTCGTCTACGTTGCCCTTGTACTGTAAAGATGAATCGAACAGCTCATGACGTTTACCCGTTCATTTCTTTGGTTAACATCCGTTCAATAGATTTGTCAGGAACATGTAGACGCGCGTCATCACAATACCCTGTTCATACGACACTGTCAGATGTTGTTGAAAGATTGTATCGTATCTGATCCTTGTATCGATTTTGCCGCAGAATGAAAGCTGCCCAGTGACCCATTTGTTCATGCGCGTTCTCGTATTTGAAATGTCTCGCATCGGAGAAAGCAAATAAATAATATCTAAACATTGGAAAACGTTATCACTTCATTTTTCCTTGTTCTTATTGCGGGTTTATGGTTTTAAAAAAATCATCTTACAATTTTAGCCATTGTCTTAGATAATATTATGTTTTTCATGCAGAAGCAGGCCGACATTCAATACGTTTTAAAATGACTGGATCAATTTTAAAATATTTAGAATGCAGCTATTGGCCCGGTCTCGTTTTTTTAAATATAATTTCTTTCGGTCCGTTTTATGGTTCTACGGTGTTTATTAGACCTTAGATCAAAATTGAATTTTTTTTTAATGTGTTAGTTGGTATATAATACTATACAGTCCATGTAAAACTCGTATCATTGATACTTTACAACTACTGGTGTGATTGTTGGGGAGTTGGTAGGTGTATATTCCACCTGTATTTTCACTGTGAAGCTGTATTAGTGCAGTGTGAACGGGGCATTAACCGCGCCTTGACCCATACAACTTAATTTAAATAACGGGGAAACTGGTGAATTCAAACAGACGTAAAGGAAAGATCCATGTAATGAATGGTCCTTCTGTTGGCATCGAGACATTTATCGGTCATCGAACATCGAATCCAGTTTCTTTGTTCTCGTCGAATTAAGGTTGCGACATCGATCTTCAATGTAGATGTAAACTATTCGTTCATGACAATCAGTCAATTAGATTTACGGTTCAGCGTCAGTTCTGATTATGCATGGAAGGATGCACATTCGAAAATCTTCTAACCATTATTCATAACTAGATTATTAGCATTCGATAAATATTTCATGGTGCCATAGTCAGACATTCTTATTTATTCTTAATTCAAATTTCTCTTTTTTGTGCAATACGGGGGTTGAATATGACTGTGATTGTGAGATCAAGAATTCATTTATGCCGCACCTGCAGAGTGAGGTTTACACGATGGAGCGTTCAAGTCTTGCTCTTTGGAACTGTCATTTTGTTCGGACCTTTCGGACCTCGCTTCATTCGCTTGCACGCGTTAGGTCAAAAGAAAATGGCAGTTCTATAGACCAGAATCCGAAATGCTCCATCGTGTAAACAACCCTTGATAGTGTACCACGAAATAAAAATTTCCGCGATATTTTAGCTGGACCCCCCCCCCCCCATCCCAAAGCCAAAATCACAGGTACCCATGCATAAAAATGCATTGGTAGACTCTGTATTCGCAGGTGCATACAATTACTGTAGCAGACAGAACAGGTGAATTAATTGGTGAATCGCAATCGGCTGCCCAACCAGTTACGAAATGAGGAATTTTTTCGAGGGCCGCCGGCAGACGGTGAACGACGATTGACCAACAAACAAGAACACAATTCTCCCTCTCCACCCCTTCTGCAATGCACTGGGCGTTCTGAAATCCACCGCAACCAGCCGGTCACAGCCGGTTTGACTCGAAACTACCGATGCGATTGTTCATGTTGGAAGATTTTTTTTAGCTCATCTTCCAGCATTTAATTTACCACAACCGCGAGAGGAGATGTACCAGCAACATCTCAACCGTCTAGAAAGAGCTCAGCAAAATATATAATATTTTTTTTGTTATCTCCGTCGACGTCACAGGAAAACCACAATTACGTTTTCCAAGGAAAATGCGCAAATGCGCGTCAGTGATTTCCATCGGTAACAAAAACTGGGTTAGGAAAGTACGACGAATGTTGATAAAGCTGTAAAATTATTTTGTATCAATGCATACATATAATGGACACTGTGTCTTTTTTGCGTCGAAATAGTCACAGAAATGAAGATTTTCCGTGCCATTAGGATAACAATTAGGCGTATGAAACTTTTGACAATTTAAAACGCAAATCAGTTGACAATTAAAACAGTACTTACTTTCTAATAATTGGTATATTATAATTTTAAAAAACGCTTTGAAATTCGGGAAATGTTACTATTATATATTTACCAGATCTGGCGAAGAACAAAGTCAAGCGCAGCACTAATAAATAAATCATTTTACAATCTATTTTTGGCGCCCTAGATATTATTTTTCGAGCAGCTGGGATAAATAAATATTTTTTTAAGATGTAAATTGATCTTTTTCTCTACACAGTCAATTTGGTCCGACAATTTTTGGAGAATTTTTCCTGAACGTCTGTTTCCATTATGATCCTATGGGAGAAAAATGTCGTTCGGCGGCTAAAGTTAGCGGCTTAGCATCGGTTTTCATTTTATGCAACTTAATTCAGAATCCTAGAATTATTGAAGCAAAAACATGGCAAAAAAATATGGCAACGTTATTTCGGTTAACAAAACAAAACATTTATCATTTTTAGATTCTATAGACACAACCATCTTAATTTGAGTTTAAAATTGCGCATGCAGTGCATAGCTCCTCTTATACTAATGCAACGCTACTGAAGCTTGAGGCGCCACCTGCAGTTCACCATAGTGAAACAAAAACGCCTATCATTCATTTTGAGGGTGTGTGTTTGCAGCGAAGTGTCAAGTTTTCAATTTGAGAGGAAAGGATTGTTGCACATTTTTTTAGTTTAATTTCAGCGCATCAATATCTTTGTAGCGAGACCGTTCAGCAAATCTTTATGACAGTTTTCGGAAAATGTGTCAACTCTGCGAATCACTAATATCAAACTTGAAACAATGCCATGTAATCTTAAAATGTTCTAGAAAAGAAATTTGGCTTCAAGGTTGTGATTTAATTTAGTTTTAACGAAGCGCTTAGCACGCAAACCGACGGTCGAATTTCGCACAATGCACATACGCTGTATGGGATGCACACGCGCGACCCCTAGTGGCGCTTCGGTTTATCAGGGTAAAAGAGGCAACACTCACGCCGACTTCCACGTCTAGGTCATTTTCTGCAAACTCTCTCTCGAAGTGGATGGTCCTAGAAGAATTGTAGATCAAGGATTGCAGAGCTTAGCTTCTGACCCAATTGCGTCTACCTTTTGGTTCATAACATTGTGTTAATTATTAAGAAAAAGTTAACGGGCACGGGACAGAGCCGTGGAAAATCGACGACGAGCTGGCTTAACTTAACTTTGTGAAACGTACTTTGCTTTAAAGACATCACCCTTTTTCCTTAGTCGAAATCCAAAAAGATTTAGAAAAATTTAAGATTTCGATCTCGTCGTCGATTTTACATGACTGTGTCCCGTGCTCGTTCGTCTCTGCTTAAACATTTTTCATCGTAGACTTTTTTTAAAATATTTTTCAGGTGTGGTTATTTTAAGACTGCCTGTAGTAGCCATCACTCGATTCATATGCCTTATTGCGTGAATTATGTTTGGAGATCAGGTGAATTCGCCTTGTGCATGAGATTGCAGTTATGTCTTGGTTGATGCATCCAAGAGTGGGACGCTAATAAAAATACAACGCACAGCTACTCAAGCCTGTTTTTTTGCAAGTGTGCTTGCTGGCATGTTAAAGGCTAGAAGCTCTCGAATTTGTGAATCTGGTAACTCGTGATTTCGACAAGGTCTGGTGAGTTGTCCATTTGTGTGATTGATCGTGAGACGGAGCAATTAAATTCTCTCATCAGTTCAGTTCTGGTCGCATTTGAAAATGAACTTGGAAGATTTGATACCGCTGTTGATCGTGTCTGTGATTGCGGCCTCGTTTTACTGCATCTACTCGTACCGAAATTTTCCGCCTGGACCACGAGGCTGGCCATTAGTCGGCTATCTCCCACACCTGGGACAGAGACCCTACGAAACGTTCTGTCGGCTGGCCAAACAATATGGCAGGTAGGAATTGTGGATCTACATTTTTTCAAATGGCTTCGTTTGGAAATTTACCTTATGATTGAGACTCTGTAACCGGTTTCTTTTAACATATACCGATTGGTTGGAAAATTTCAAATGTGGACTAATATTTATTTCATGCGATATTTTAGCTAGGCACACATTAAATTTAGTTCTGAAGTAGAATACATTATACCGTAAACAATATTTTCGTGATTATAACGCCATGTTTTGGAAATTTTCTTGAAAAAAACGTATTGTCATTTTACATTATCATTTGTAATAAAACATCATTATATTACAAATTGAGAGGAAGTTATGAAAAATGTAAGTTGAATGGATTCCGCTTCTTGCATAGTTAAACGAACCTACTGTATATTTTTTATGACCAAATCGTCTAGTGATTGTCCATAATCTTAGTATATGCTTCTAATTAATTTTATAAAAATCCATTTTCATTCTCCAGTGTATTCAGTCTTACTCTTGGTTACAAACGGGTGGTGGTTTTGGGAGATTGGCGAGCGGTGGAGGAAGCCCTTGTCAATCAAGGAGACGTATTTGCCGGACGACCGGAAATGTTTTGCTTTGATTCTGTCGTCAAGAAAAGAGGCAAGTTGAAAAATTAAAATTTGTTGACTAAATAAAGTACCCAGAGCATAGAAAATAACTAATGTTCTTGTTGTATTTTTGAGTGTAACATCCGCGGATGGTAGGCGGTCTAGTTGAGCAGTGACTACTTTGTATTGTTTTTTAGTTGACTGGCAGATTTAGAACCTCCTTGTCATGAGTGAGGCATGAGCATGCATGCCCTCGACAAAACAGCGCTATGTGAAAGTCTGGTTGAAAAATTGTATTCGTTAAATCAAATATATTGTAGTTTTGTTTCAGTAAATGGTATATTTCTGCCAAGGGCTCAAACTACACAAAATGTATTTTTCCCCCTATGTTTTTTTTTTTTTTTTTTTAATCAACTGTAGCCAACCGCACTACAGGCCTTACGTCCCCCTCATGGTGCTTAAGCAT
>JAQGBY010000055.1:0-76534 GCA_034698785.1 Mycogona germanica
GCCGGGAATCGAACCCGGGACCGCCGAAACCACAGTCAGTCGCTTAACCAACTGGGCTACGACGAGTCGTACGATCTGCACCTTTTTTTATTCCTATCTGCACCTTTTTTCGGAATGGAAGTCGGCTCACTTTGGTTTGGTGTCTAGGCACAAAATAATCAAGTCGTCCACTGTAAGGATTTAAGGTCTGAAACTCTGGTGAGCCTCCTGAGCAAATTTAGACATGCAAAATATGCTCATATAAAGACTAAGAATCCACACAAAAATGAAGTTCGAGCAGGTGCTCTTGCGTGACTCGCAATATAAAACAGAAACCCATTGGAAATATGTGCAAGATAATAGAGGATGCGGTTCCTAATATCTGATTCCTTTAACGCGGCCATTCAGTTGCTAAATTTTAATTTTTTCTGCCTCAAAATTGGTTTACCTTTTATTTATATTTATGTAATCGACAGTTTTTGAGATTATGATTGATAGGAATCCACGAAATTGTCCGAAATTGATAAGAAAGATTTGGATTAATTGAAATGTGATATTGAAATGTAAGCCTATCGGACGGCGGATCGAAAGGACCATGTTCATGTAAAATTTCATTTTCTTTAGATCATCATATATCAATCTAAAAATAATCAATACGTGTAGCGCAGTGTAGTTCGGAATTGTGTATGGGCGATAAAGTTTGCTTGCTTGTGGTCAGTGCGTGGGACAGATTGGATCGGTGCTTCCTTCCTTTTTATCTAGTTGGCAGACGAGACCATCGGAATCTATTGACTCCCAGTTGTCGATTCTAGTGCACCCCTCTTTGTCATGTGTCAATTGCATAGCAACATAGTCGTGCATGACCGGCAGTCCTTCGTGCATCAACACGCGGTCGTAAGGCAGCATTAAATTCGATGACGCTTTCAAAATCCGAAAATAACGTGTTTGGTCCGGAATGCTCTCGGTGCTGATGGAATTTCCTCAATAATCGTTGTCCACCTGACGGTGCGTGCATCAGTCAAGACATTTTTTCTAACAGTTTAGTTTAAAAGATGGTAACCTGAATGAGTGGGCGGGGTGGAGGGAGTTAGTCGTGAGAAGCATTCATGTGCTAAAAAAATAACTTCAAAGTTCATGAATCAGGAAAACAGAATATTTGTTTGAAGTTGCTCTTACCTAAGAATTTTTCTGTTATTTATTTATTGGTGCGATTGTATACTCTCTTGTGTTATTGAAAAATCTAGCTAAAAATACTAGTGACCGCTAGATGTCGTCAGAAAATGTAACCTTGATGGTATGCGAATTTCTGTGATGATGGTGGCACACTATACACGTTGTGGTTTTGTCCAGTAATGCGTGCGAAATAATTTATGGATGGTGCTGTAACTACCCGCATCCTGAATGCCGACAATGCCAAAGAAAAAGTAAAAATGGGCATCGTTTAGACGAATCTTGTCATAGACATAAAAGCATATAAGTAAAGCATTTGACAAAGTGCAAAATCCTGATTACACCATGTAAGGCGGTATCGCCACGTTCTCAAGTTTTTAGCACGAAGATGGGGCTTTCACAATGTGCGACCATTTTCTTTGAAATATTGATATGTACAGTGTGTGTGTAATGCCGTAAGCCGGAAAATGAGAACTTCGCTTGTAAAGAATTAGCGCTAATGCTGATCTTTGTTACTTAAAAGTTCCTTTACGCCCACTATACGTAGTCGTCGCAATGCGGCTAGCAAACTGTTTCAATCGCTCAGATCCGTTTCATCTTCCGACACCACGTCCTTTGAACACAGATGTGTTATGGGCCAAACGTAATGGTGGTGCCCTCATCCGTCATAGCCCGTTCAAGATGACTGTCTTTTGAGTGGGATATGAGTGGGAGTTTGACATAGATGTCTTTAAAACCAGATCAGTTTTCATAATTATTATCATTTAAATCTATACCAGAAGAGGCAATAACCATTGTTCTTTAAACCTTATTGACCATTGTTCTTAAAACCTTGACTAGACTGAAACTAAGACTAAAACCATGACTATAAGAATTGCTTCACTTATAACAGAATAAAGTGAATCTGGTAATTGAAGTGGATAATTGACATCCCGAAGTTCGTGGCCAATATGATTCAATCGTTGTGAAAACTACAACACAAGATTCTGTTTCCCTTATTCCTCGTCGCTTAACGGGGTATAACCATTGACACATTTTTGCCAGTTCTCAGTACCCTAAGTAAATGTGAGTCCACGTCCGGGACAGGCGCACCATAGGTAGTCACTCAGCCAACCGTGCATCGACGGATCGCACATGTACAATAACGAGTTGTGTGCAATTTGATCAATCATGTTATAGTACATGGGCAATTGCCCCCGTTCGTTTCCTTCCCTTATTTGTGTCCTATCCTACCAACAAAACACCGAAGCCTCTTTATAGACACAGCATAAGATCCGATCTTAATCCGCGCCGTGGGTAACGCACGACTCCTGCCGACCGTTTGCATCTATAACCGGGCATTTACGAGGATCCCCCGCTGCTTTAAACCATCTTCCAGTCATTTCCAATCTGCCTTGTGTGTACACTGTACACATATACATGACCACAAGTGCATATGAATCATTTTTTTCGTTTTGCCCGAGCGAGGACCTCGGACGAGAGGCCAACAAAACGAAAGAGAGAAAAAAACCAGCACCAGAAATGTTAAGCGGAAGTTTTTCCAGCTAATTATTTCTTTAATTAAAAGTTATGGATCCTTCCTGGTGTTCCAAGGTGAAATATGCAGTACTGGACGTAGACCCGATGCCATCTTGTAAACCTAGCTCAGCTAGCAATTATCTGGGATAATTTGTAATTGGAGGATCTCCGAGTAAGGAAACACCACCCAGCTCGGCTACAATTTTAATCAAACCTATTCCAAAATCTCTTGCATAACGTCAATGGTTTTTACTTTCCCCTCTGTCTACGAATTGAAATTGTGCGTCCCGAGATTTCACAGTTGGTTGGGTTGGAATGTCTTGTGGTAAGCCATTTCCCATTAAGATGCCTGGCGCTTGCTTTGTTTAAAATTCGAATCCGGGTTTCTGAAAACCCGGGATTCCGGGTTGGAACCAAAAAATCCAGAAATGGGTAACGTGCGACTCCGTGGAGAATTATATACAATGATATAAAATTATTCAGTATATTTCCCCCCCCCCCCTACATTTAATCAGCCGTCCCCATTATCCGCCTCTACCTCATTCCGGATCATCTATGTTCGTTTGCAGGGAAGACGAATCACCAATGGACAAGAAGAGCTTTTTATTCATGAATGCAGATCGAATCGTACAACTCGTCTGCGCGCAGGTTCAAATATGTGATTGGTGTGTCTGTGGAGGTTGGTTATAGATGGAGTCGAGAGCCATTTCACTTCCCTTTCAGATTGCCTATTTAGAAAATGATGTTCATGTCTGCAGAAGGAAAAATGCACGTGGCTTTCTCCCGGAAGTCTGGCCATGCTCGCCAGTTGTCCACAGGGATTGAGCGCGTCATTGCCTTTTCGCGCGCTCGCTCGCAGCGACTCTTATAGACAAGATGACCGCCGCCGGTTTAAGGCCAGCGATTTGTAGGCCAAAAGCAAAGATTTGGATGACCAGATTACGCATTCGCTGAAATAGTTTTATTTTCTGATTTCAAAAAGTTTATGTAATCGAATAAATTCAAAATAGTTGATCTGCTTGGCAAACATTTTAAGACACAAAAATGAAAAAAAGATTGAAGGACACAAATCTAAGAAAGCGGCGACTAGGTTCACGAAATTAAAATGTATTAAATTTATGAAGCTTCCTATTTTACAAGGATGGGCTTGGCGATTAAGTAGACAATTCATGTGTATAGTTTGTTATTAAAGATAATTAGGTGACATAATATAACCAAATTTGCGTGACAAGAATTAATAACCAGGTTGCAACAAAGTATGAATTATATTAATTCTTGTCACGCAAATTTGGTTATATTATGTCACCTAATTTTCTTTAATAGCAAGCTGTACACATTAATTGTCACCTAATCCACCAAGTCCACCTTGTAACATCGGAAGTTTCATAAATTTAATACATTTTAATTTTGTGAACCTTGTCGCAGCTTTCTTAGATTGGTGTCCTTCAATCTTTTCTTCATTTTTGTGTATTACTACCACCGGCGTCTCTCCCTGTATCTCTTGGAAAACATTTTAAGGTTCAGTTCATTTTTGTATCGATTGACAAGCGGTAGAAATTTGACAGTTGCTAAGATTAACCGATACCGATCCGACCAGCGAATCAATGCAATACGAACATGTATCATTAAAATTATTTAAGCATCTGTATTGATCAGATATAACCGTCTACGGGTAGGTGTTTTTTTCAATGCCTTTTCAACAAAGGTATTTGAGATAAGAAGCTACTACTCTGCACTTGGACAGTTCAGGTTGCTCGGGGCATCTGGGGTGGGGTAAGGTACGAATTAGAGAACACGTCAAATTGGCAATAAATGGAATGGGGCGGGGGTGGCGGAGGAGTGGGAGAGATGTTAGATAGAGTGGGGAGGAGGTCGTGACCCAGGAATTGTCATCTCAAGATGACGCGAACTTTTCCGCTCGTTCACCATCACCATCATCCACTCTACTTTTTCTGCATCTTTCCCTTTTTTTCCTGTAACCACCTCAACAAAATAAAAATAAAGTGCTGGCTTCGCCGGGGTTTTCGCTTCCTGGTCTTTTTCTTTAGTCATATTTTTTTTTAAATATCTGTGCCGGTCCCTCTCTCTCGCTCCCCCATTGTACTTGTCCGCGCGAGAATGGCATTTATTGTCCATTTTGGCCGACCGAAACCACCAATGAAAAGTGCGAGTGATTTAGGAAAATTGCGCTCCTATTATGCCAGCGATTATTCGAATTTCGACGCACACGTGTGTATAGTATTGAAACATCCCAGTTTCTGCATGACTGACGCCGATCGTTCATTGGTGGCACATTTTGACTTCCCTTTTTTGCACGCGAGGAGATCCTGTCCAAAAATTCCACCATCTGCCATTTACTACGTCATTCTTTCAGGAGGAGCGTTTTCCTTTTCATATCGATTCGCGCGTTCCGATACCACCTGAGACAAGATGTCAGCCATCCCCCAATGGCCACCAACATTTCTGGAGAAACGATTAACACGAAACAAGAGTTGACTGGGAAACCGAAAGTTAAATATTTCGGTTATCTTCGATCTGCTATCATCGAACGCTTTACCATTTTTGGTTGTTACAATTTGAAATTTTGTATCCCGATTTTCAGGGGACAGGGGAAGGGTTTCTTCCCCCATTCAAACGTAATAATTTTCCATTAAAAGGATCCGACATTTTGTTAATACTTATTTATTTACTTATAGTTTATTCTTGTCTCTTTCCAGGTAAGCGACACCTTTTCTTGTTTATGTTTCATTTCACTGTACCTGAAGTTCGACGGTGGCAAAGCAAAAGTCTAAGGTAATGTTAAATTAAATGGACGTTCTGCCCAGGACAGCGCCGGACGAGAAAAGACGAACAAGAGAACGATAACTTAGAAAAGATGAACTGACTTGACTAGAAAAACGTGGGAACTGACGATACAACTATGACAATGACGATTCACAGCATCCAACAAAATTTCCACATTTGTTAAGGTTTACCGTTTCTTCCGTTTCATGCGATTAGCCCGTTTTCAATTGTACTTTTGCAGTTCCGCTTAATCAACTTTTCTGCCGTCACTGCCAAGATACGCGAGAGACGTAACGCTTAAAAAATTCAAAATTCAGGTAGATTTTTGATATCCTGGTTACGGTTTGAGCGGACCTCAGGAACATGCAAGGGTTTGCTGTTGTCGTTCGCCCTAACCTCGACGGTCGGTTCGCTCTCTCGTGTTTGCGTGCTCGCAGTGATCTCCACGAGAGAAGGATTAGGCCGTGTTTACACATCTCTGCGGTAATTATTGATCACTCGATTAGGCAGTGGCGCGTACGATATGACCGCTCCCCAATCCACAATCTCGCCCCGTGAACTCTCGGTGAGCCGCGAGAGCGCCTCTTGATGGGCTGCTCGTTTTTTTTTTTTTTTGTTTTGTATTTTTTTTTGGCATCCTCCAATTTGAGCGTGGTGGTGGATATACTACATGTTGTTTCGACCGACATTTGCGTTGCTCTCTGGTTATATATGATGATATGTACGTGGAGTAGGAGGAGGCGGCGGCCTTGCTCCTCTCGAGGCCGCCCCCTCCCCCATCCTTCATCCTCAGTCAATGGATTTTTGTGCGCGTCCCCGTTCAATTGCGGAAGGCGTCGGGAACTTGATTTAGGGGAAACACGTCTAGCGCGAGAGGTAAACCAATACCTTCCTGTACCCCTCCCTAACTACTACCACCTATATCGACCGATTCGCCAATAGGTCTGACAGATTTCATTTATCCACCTGACATCCATGTGTACTTGGACATCGAGCAGAAGCATCAATGTCATTGCAATGTTCATTGCAGTTTAGTCGGCGTGGATAAGATATTAGGAATCACTCTCTCTTGATTTGAAATTGTTCGATTATTATTTTTCCGAATTCTTCCATGCTTATTATTGTGTCTCAATCTTATGACGGCGAGATAGTTTTTGGGCCAGACAGTATTTGTGTACTTTTCCAGCCGAATTTACGTAGATCTGCCGTTGCTTCTGCTGTTGTATTTGTCCCACACACGCGGAAGAAGTGAACTTTTCTCTCCGCTATGCTAACGAAGAGTGGAATGCCAAAATTTTTTCTGTGTCAGCCTGTCATGAGTAGAAGGAGGGAAGGCACTAGATGACGTATCCTCATCAGACTTGGGGATATCGTATGTACAACGCTTTTTTCTAAACTGTGTTTTTGCGTTTTCATTTTAGAATCAGTAATCTTAACGAAAACTATTCCAAAATTTTCAGAATCTTTGGAAGATATTTATGTATATAGGGAATTATTTTAAATGTTATTTATTTAGTGTCTGACATTTTATATTTCAATTTTGCCCCTCAATAAGTTCAGGAAGTAGTGACCAAAATAACCGTGATCTGAAATATTTTAAGTATTTTTAATGAAATATTACGCCGTTGAAGCAGGTGTCTGAGATGGTTACGAAGCTTGAGGTCGTTGGTTTTTCTCCTATCTCCGGAAGTTTGAGGCTTACGTAACCGTAGAAACATGTAGCACTGCTGATAATAATATAGAAGTATTATACAAGTAGTAAACTGATGGGCGTTGCCGGCGAACAGCCGCGATTCCTGTGAATACAATTATGGAATGCTTCCAAAAATGCAATGATAGAAACGAGTTATGAAAATTAAATTAACCTTTTTAAATTTCTAGACAGTAATCTCGGCAAGTTTTCTTTCAGTTATCATTACGATAATACAATGAAAAATAGGGCGGCTACGTACATTCAAATCTGGTTTGAAAAGATTCATTATTTTGGGTGGTATGGTCTCTCGATGTTGAGGAGGCTTCTCAAGTACCTCAAGTACGACTAGTCGTAGCCCAGTTGGTATTGCTACTGACTGTGGCTAGGCGGTCCCGGGTTCGATTCCCGGGGCGGGAAAATGTGCCCCTCACATAGTGCCTAAGCACCAAGAGGGGTACAGAAAATCCTGTAGTGATATTACGCTACAGTGAATTAAAAAATAAAAGAAGTGCCGGCACTTCAGAAAGTCAAATTGATGAAATAGAACGTCTTAAATGTAAAATAATAAAATTGAAGTTGTGGCCGCTACAGCGTCGGACGAGAAAGACGAACGGAGCCGTCGACAAACTATTTTTTAATGATTTAATTAAATGGGAAAACGCAGCAATTGGCAAAAGCTAACAAAAAGTTTGTCGCCGACTCGCGCTGTTTGTCCGGCGCTGTCTCGGCCACAACTTTAATTTTATTGATTAAGAACGTTCTGCTTGGTGTCTCAAGCCACCTAAGACTGAGCGAAATTCGCCGTACTTTTTGCAGAACCCATTCTGTGGGTACTTGTTTCTATTCCTTTGATTTCGTTGGTTCAAAACACGTTGGTATAACATATTGTCGGCGATGGGCGAGGTTCTTACTTGCCTGTCTCTGTCTTACATGCTTGTCTTATAATTCTGTTTTCGCGTTTCAGTGGACCTAATCCTATTTGGTGGCATTCTTTCGAAAAGAACGTTACCTTCCGCCATGTGGCATTACCTTTTTGAAGAAACGAAGGCATTTGAATAACTGGGAATTCGCGAGAGAGTTATTTCCTTATGTAGATTTGTGTGACTCCATTGAGGCGCGAGTAATCTATAGTTATTTTCACTTTGCTCTCAATATTGTTTTGAATGCGCGGCAAAAGTTGTAAGGGACTAACTAAAGCGGGGACCTCCTCCTCATCCTATCACAATGTTTACCGTTTTTCCCTTTTCAAACGCCACACGTTTCCCCGTCGAGTTTTTCGTGGTCAGAGATGCACGAATTTAGTGACGCCCCCTTTCGCCTATTTTGCCGAATCCACTGCGCGCCAAGACCAAGAAAATTGTGGTTCTCGTCGCCACATAGCGAAACGATTTGCCAAATCACAGGGTCGTAATTCGAAGTAAAGTTAATTATCTGATAACTTTAAATGATCTTGACCGGCTGATTCCAACGAAAAAATAAAGATCTGTTTCTTTACAGAAACAAATATCCAGTCTAATGAGGTTGAACAACAATTAAATTAGACTATTCGTCCTCTGATTACCATTTGATAATGTCAGTTATTCAACGTCAATGAAGCATGTTCTATCAACTTCGAACTCGGACCTTACAAATTGACGCTGAAAAATTGTGTTTGCATGCATTGTTGTGCAATTGTGCATTGCTCAATACACCCCCTCTAGTTAATCTTAATTTAAAGCATTTTGAAGCCGTTTGCGGTGCATTGTATGGCTAAAAAGAATCACCTGAGATTCGTTTTAATTAAAATTCGTTGTCTTTTTCGACCTAGAAATAACAATTTTGTACTCGCGATTTGGGATCTGCGATGCAAGAGTTTCAACTGTTCTCAGCTAGGTGTCTCAAATTGCAATCGATCTAATACTGCATAGCACTGCATGATTCCCACCCGTTCGCCCCGAAAAAGTTTTTCGGCATCAGTGGGCGCGGGTGCACCATCGAGAAACGATCAGAAACGCGGACAGACTCCATTTTCACGCACATAAAAGTCAAAACGCTGCCACGTCTATTTACACAGAAGGGTCGTATTTTCCGCACCAATAATCTCGCCGGTTTCTCTTCACAGAACGTTTATATATATATGTATACATAAAATAAGAAAGCGGGTTTGCCAACCTTGTCCGAATGACTGGCGATGTAACCTTGCACGCGAAATCCGTACACTGTTAGTTTTGTTCAAAAAACTAATTATCCGTCTCGCGTCGAACGGTATATATTTTATTCTTCTCGCCATGTAAACTTCTGTTCCGTGACGTCACACAATATGGACGACCTCGATGGTCTAATTGAGGATTCACTATAGCCACCGTGCAGATCAGTTATTGGTACCACCTGGCGGCGTTTAAGAGAATCAATTGGTTTTGTGTATTCGCATGATAAATATTTTTTTCGTCCATTAATCGCTTCCTACGCTCGTCGTTATATAGTAAACAAGCAATTAAGCCTGTCTCGAAGACAGGCATTGGAGATGTGGTGTGGCCTACACGTTCTATTTTTTACATTTGTCTTCATTACGGTTGGAATATACATTTTCGGCAGGTGTTTACCTGCCGAAAATGTTGCACGCCTAGGATTCTTTTTAAATTTCGTAAATATTTCTTTCCATTCTGCAATTTCATGTTCAAATATTGAATTGAAATAGTTTGCCCAATGCAATAATAGACCTAGCCTAGTACAAGTCAAATTGTTAATCACTCAAGCACATTTAAAAAGGATGAATTTGATGTTGCCGTGTCTTCCCGGTCACCCTTTCGGCCTTTCCATTTTAAAACAACCCAACTTTCGCAGAGTTCACACAAATCTTGATCACATCCTTTAAACACTTTTCCACAGAAAATACCGCGAACATTTAACCAAATTAGGTGCGAAAACGCAAACATTTCTGGAGGTGAAATTGATTGAAACTGACAAATTTTGGCGTGCTTTTTTGCGCCAACATAGCCGACACCATCGAAACAAATGTCAATGGTTGGCAACAAATGAAGTCACTAAAAGTAGCCGAAACTTAAAATGTGACTATATAAAATATCACAACTCATTTCATTTCATAGGAAATGAAACCTGTCAAAATAATGTCCGATAAGAAGACACTTCAATCCGCCAGTAACAGAGAAAATTCATAGTTTATTTTTTTCGGCAACCTTTTGTGACGTCAATTGTCGGTGTCCCAACCTTTTGTTAGAATGGTGCTGACTAAAGACAAATGCACCAAATTCGTCAGTCAATCAATTTCACCTCCAGAAATGTTTGTGTTTTCGCACCTAATTTGGTTAAATGTTTGCGGTATTTTCTGTGGAAAAGTGTTAAAAGGATATGATCAAGACTAATGTGAACTAGACGGAAGTTGGAGGACAATCGGAAATGTGTGTTTATCAATCGCAGGATTGTTTAAGACTCCGTGAAATTGTTTGGATCTTGTAAATGAGGGAGACATGATGGAAGTGATGCTATCCTAGCGGAGCTCGGGTGTGGTTTGGGGCGTCGCTAGGGGCGGCCCTGTCAGTCCTAACCGGCATAATTCCGACTTCGGTTATTGGACTTGTGTGATTAATCGCGCTACCAACTACGATTGCGATGCAACGGTGGGACCTAAGGGCCTCCCCTTGCCCCCCTTTGCCCCCTTGCTCCTGCCCGGCCATCGTGGGACTGTCCCAGCCCTTCCAAATGGAATGACCGAAAGGGTGACCGGGGAAGACACGGTAAAATCAAATTCATTCTTTCTAAATTTAGGCTAGGTCCATTATTGCATTGGGTAAACAAGTCCGCAACGCAATACTATTTGTAAGTCTAGGTCTTTTCATTTGTGGTTTTGACTTTTTCATCCCAACAGGAAAGAGTAGAACGTCCAATATCCAACAATGCTCACCAGCTGGTGCTTGAGCAAAAATACAGGTTCATGCGAATGTGTACGTTTCCTTTACTCACTGGAGCCAGTTGTGGCCGTGAGATTTGACCATGTCCAAAATTCATGCTTGACCCCCATTCAGTTTCACACCACCGAATCCATGATCCATCTACATGTAAGTAGCAATATTAGGCCACACAATCGCAAATGTGGCAAATTCTGAAAAGAATTCTTGGACGGGAGGGAGTTACAATATATTTTCGTGGCTCGGCAACTTCTCATATTCTAGCTTAACGGAATAATAGGTTCGAAAGAAACTGTTTCATGACACCTGTGGCGTAAAACCTCTTTGCGATGGGGTCAACTTGCTGCCAATTGTTTTCTCTGACATATTCTTGTTTTCGTTTACGAGGTTTTTTTTATTTTGCACGCTCGGCTTTTTCGGCCGGCAGATCACAGAATGCTGTGGGTGGTGGCGGCGGCAGGTGGTGAACGAGATATTGACCCGTGTATGCCTACACCGCCATGCATCCAGAATCATTAGAGGACCCCCCCTGCGCTTGCGGTTTACGTAATTCACGAGAATCGTAAGCCTTTCCGTTGACTAATACTGTATGGAAGAACTTGTGACCGGATTTAGGTATGCGATGAACGTGTATACGGACGACTTTGATAACAAAGGTTGCCAGTTTTGTGATTCTAAATTATTTAAGTTCTTTAAAAATATTTCTGTTTTATCGTGGGTATTGATCGTGCCGCATTCACCCATCCAGATTCCAATTGGGCATAAACTGATTGGAAATAATAAGCGGAGGCTCGACTTGCGGCGCTAAAGTCCCTGGTTCGGTTCTCGGCGGCGAGCTCTCGTTTATTCGATCCAGTGGTACTGGCAAGGAAGGATATGTGTCCCAAACAGTGCCTTATTAAGATGTTCATCTTAATAAAAATAGAATTGATAATTGGGCATTGCTGAATCAGAAAGAGAGAATTTCTAAAGGCGAATAATTTTAATTCCAATGTCCACCCACAGACAGCTGTGACTGGTAATATGTCCGGAGATGAGCGTCTTTCGTATTTTTATCGCCTCAAAATCCGGTGGTAAAAGAAGCTGTGGATCCCAGCGTCTTTCTCGCCAGTGGCTGTACTTTGGTGCTTCTACAAGTGAGATATGGACTGCAATTGGCCGCACCGTGCCATAGTCGTGTGCTTGCTTGAAGGCTACAGCAGTTCGCGGCCGCGGCGGCCATAACCTTCATTTCAAAACAATGGCGTTTTGTGTGCTGTTTGTTAAAAAACCCGCTATTGGTTCTACATTTTTCTAACAACAATACGCAGTTCTCTACCGACAATATTAACACCCCCACCATTCCCTCCTGCTTTCCTGACTCGTTCTTTTGCTCACCGTATATGATTTCCCCTCCTACACAAGAAACACTTCACAACACCTGAGCTGCTCCACTAAAAACTTCTCTTTCCGAGAACACCTCTAGCAATTGACCGATACAGAACGTTATCGAACTGATTCCGGTTAGGCGATCATGTTCTCCTGGATTATTTGGATCTTTCATAATTATTAAATATCAAAAAAAAATATTGCAATTTAGTGATCAAAACTCTCGGGAACATTTGGTTTAGACAAAATTGTTTGAACGTACAATCTATCTTCTCCGAGAGGAATCCAATTATAGTCATTATCATGGCTGGCAAAATAGGAAGGTGTCAAAATTGGCGCGGCCAACTTTGGAGATTTGAGCTGCTGATAATTTCATTAGCGCCAGCACGACCGATAATGAACCCCTATTTTTAACCGTTAAATTATTTAGCAGAAGGTGAGAACAGAACTTGGGGGGGGGGTTGAACAACACGCAAAGTCGTCTTGGCACATATGCATCACGAACAGAAAAACAGAACGGAAGGATGAATAAGCGCGAATTGGTTTGGACAGAGAAAATTGCTTCATATACGCTCACAGATTGTTTAGTGGATGGAGGCTTGCTACTTCTGTTTTTTTTATCTCGCCCTCAAAACAACTCTTCAACAATGCAGAAATGTCGATTGCATTGTTCGAGAGACTTGAGAGGGGGGAATTCCAATTGGGATAGGTAGTTTGGTAATTCGTCAATTTTTAACGATGCCCTATTGAGAGAGGCACCAAACAGTATTAGGATTTCTACATCTTTAACTCTTGTAGCTTTGAGAAAACCGTCTATAGCATAAATTTTAAATCACTGTTTTATTTTATAACAAGTTCTTATCTTTAATTACAAAAAATCACTGCACAACACCGCACACAAGAAGGTCCCACGATCGAACTTTTGACGATGTCGTCCATGAAAATGTAATTTTATTCGAGCCTATAATATACTCTTGTGACCTTCCTGAGTTTGCTTGAGAGATCTCAAGTGTCATTGAAATTTTGTGAAAGCGGGCTTTCGAGATCGCAGACTATTATTCAAATTCAGATCACGTGTCCGAATGCTCTTAAAAGTAAAACGCGACCTCTTCAACACATTTGAAATCGTTAAGCACAGTTGAGTTTAATCGAGTGTATACCACTAGCGCCGTCTGCCGATCTGTCGTTCAAATATGTCGAAAATACTCTCGTAAATATTCTCGTTACACTATTCAGAGTACTCACGAATCAAGCACGCTTAATCCAAGCTTGACCATTACCAACACTTAACCCTGCTTGCACAGGGTGCGCTTATACACTGAACAAATTCGGCGTGACAAGGTATTACTGTGCATTCTCGAATGGTAATTCACCCATCTTAAATGAGTTCAAGTATTATAGTTTAACGATAGATTTTTTAATCACTTTTGGACGAGTTTTAACGGCTGATCGGTAGACGGCACTAGTGGTATAAACTTGATTAAACTCAATTGTGCTTAACGATTTCGAATGTGCTGAAGAGGCCGCGTTGTACTTTCAAGAGCATTCGGGCACGTGATCTGAATTTGAAGATAGTCTGCGATCTCGAAAGCACGATTTCCCAACATTTCAAAGACACTCAAGATCTCTCAAGCAAGCTCAGGAAGGTCACAGCGTATCATGGGTAAAAACTGCGCATGCCGTGACAGATTTAAATCAAAATGATCGGCGTGCGTTAGAATCAATCCGCAAAACGGGGAAACAAACTGTCGTGTACAATGTATGATCGTTTGTAAAATGCATAGCATCCATCGACAACGCCTATCCATCAGAATGGACACAAACCGATAGGACAAAAGTAAGTTCAAGATTACTTATGCTCGATTATATTATTGTTGCATCATGGAGGTGGAATTTATATCGATCGCCCATCTATCTACCTGTACTATATCTGTTCGAGTGAGGGTGGTGGTGGGGAGCGCGGGGGTGTAGGCGTAGGTTGTAAAAGGCGGGGAGCGGTCAATAGCCCTGTTAGGCATGCATATATCTCCCCCCTCCCGGTGCATATAGCGGAGACCAGAGGCATTAAAATCAAATGCACAAGTCAGCGCCCAACAATGGCGGCCGAGCGCACGAACAACACCTTTATTGGGCATGACAGGAAACCAGTTTGGCCAGAGTAGAACGAGCATTGGAAACAGCACTACGTCGTGGTAGACGTTCAGGTGGTGGCAAATGGTGAACATTTTTTAAGGGGTTCATTTAACATTTTGCAATACGCGATGGAATTATTGTTACATTTGAGGGTATGCACATACTGAGCTCATCGCGATTGCAATTTCCGTAAATGTTAGTTTGTTTTCTATTTGTGTGTCTTTTAGCAGCAACATTTCTAAATGTGTAGCTAATAATCGGAAGGGAGATCTACCTTTAGTATACTGAAAAAGTGACTATTACACGGCATCTACGACTCGTCGTAGCCCAGTTGGTTTGGCGACTGATTGTGGTTTCGGCGGTCCCGGGTTCGATTCCCGGCGCGGGCTCTCGAAAATTTCGATCCCGGGGTACTGGTCGTTCCCCCTCGCACAGTGCCTAAGCACCATGAGGGGACGTAACGCCTGTAGTGCGGTTGACTACAGTTTGTAATAAGTAACTGTATTTAATACACTAAAAAAATTAATATCAAATTGAGGCAATCCCCAATTTCTCATGTCATCCACATGGACTGAGCATTCCGCAAACATAAGGCATATTCATGTTTATTACAAAATATAATAAAACCTTAAGATGCTGTGCTTGCGTCAATCAACGCAAGTCTGAAAAACTTAAAAATAATTTAAATGAATGTATGATTAGTCGGTAAACACGACGTAATCAAATGTTAATCAAGTTTTCAAGATAAAGACTAATTTTATTAACGTCTTCTGTTGATGAAAATCACATATCGCTTACTTACAACTAATAGGACAGAACTATTAAATTTTAATTTTATAATCCCACGTAATGGGACAATAAAGAAAGCAGCTTCTTTGAATTATTTAAAAAAAAGATAAACGTCTTTCACACGCAGCGTAATAGCGGAAGTCGATTGTAGTTTGACGTCAATTAGTGATGCCAGTCTCTTCAGAAAAAAATCTCCAGAAACGGCTATTGTCGCTCATTTCTATCAGACGATAAAGGAATAGAGCTGCGCGGGGTAACTATTTTTATCAGGATTTAAAAAAAAATTGCCATTAAAAATGATTCGACCGGTTCGAAGAGGGGGAAAAGAAAACTATTCAATTTCACGGCTATTCTGTGGCACACAATGGACGCGCAGGAAGACGACAGAGTCGTGGATTTAATTGAGTCGGCAATGGAGACACAGGGATGAACCGGTTAAACCATTTCAAATCGTAATAACCGACGATCGGGTCTACCAGGGTTAGTGTGTATTGATTGACTCCAAAAGCCGCACTCAATAGTTTCCTATTCTGCAGAATTTTATGGCACCTGGACAAAAAGCAGTCCAAACCCAATTAATAGCCAACCTGTGTTCTGTGATTTTCTTAAATATAAATCTTAGACCATTCGGTGTTACGACCAACTGTGGTTCGACACTGACGCCAGGGTGGCAATTTTAAATTTACGTTAATCTGAAGGCACTAATAATAGTGAGAGCTGGCGTCGGGAGTCGAACCCGATACTGTCGAACTGCAGGTGGCACACTGCAGGTGGCACATTGGCTGCTACAATCTGAGCTGCATCTACGGCATGGCACCGCCACTGGTATCCCTGTACCGACTCTAATGTATGCCTGAATGCCATAAAACTCCTTGCACTGCATCCGATCTTCACTTAACGTCGATCAGGCGCGTGTTGAACTTGTCGTTCGACAAAGGCCTGCCGATAACAATCGAATTCTTTAAGGGTGCCGGTAGTGAATGAAGCCAATAGCGAAATGGCGCCCATCGTCATTTGATGATGGGACACAATCACGATTTCGGTTTAACCGTTTTGGCCTTACGCAACGAGCACTTATTGAGGCCGGCGGTTTTTTTTTGTCAGCGACAGGTCATCTAGAACGACAGGCCTGGAAAGAATTAGGAGGAAGCGGGAAAGGAGTAGCTCAGGGTCTTGATCTTTATTACAAGGAGGCGCACAATTCGTCATTCAGTCATCAACTGTAAGCTGAAATTGTCGCCAAATTAACAATGCTAACAATTTTAACAGTTTTTTTCTTTTATAAAAAAATTAATTAAAAAATCGCCGTCTTTTTCAAGATATTGGAAACAACTTGTAGAGGAATCGGTTTTTCAAGGGTGCTCGGGTGCTCTCTTAATTATTACAATGGACAATGAAGATGAGATTACAATATCATCTTAAAAGCTGGGGTTGCTACAAGTATTTTAAAAAGTGTTTTTAGTTAAGTAAATAAGCAATCTTAATTGCTTAATCTGGTTCTTCATTTTTACCAGTGACGTTATTTTCGTATGACGAGGTTCGTTTCCGTCTACTTATAAGGTTTGTTATTAAAACATCTACTCTGTATGCGTTGAAATAGAAAGATGATCGATTCCTTACGAAAACTTTTTCCCCTTATCGCTGTTTTTGAGTATGCAACAAGTGCAAGCTCGTCAATTTTCAGGACAGCACGCAATTTTGTTGCCAGCATTTTCTCGTAGCGTGGTTTAATATAAAAAAATGCAAGTTATTGGAGTCAAAATGAATGCGATCCAAGAAATTGAATTGGTATCAATCGACCCAGAACAAATTCTACTTCAAAAATAGCAGGCTATCAAATTGAAAACTATACATAGCGTTGCGGTTTTGATTTGTTGTACTGAATTTATTTTCTGTCAATGCTCACTAGATGGCGATCGAGCAAAATTGATCGGGCTTCATACAACGAGGACAATCAGGCGTCACTCCAATGCAAGTTCACGAATTTCGTTGGTGGTCATGTCTTATCTGGTTGGTTCGAACTAGGCAAGTGATAGATATATAGGCAAGAGTGCAAATAAAGACACTTGACTGAGTCTTCTTCTTCTTACGTGGACTGTGACTGCAACTGCATTCATTGTTCAGAAATTGACATGAAAAGAGAGAAAACGTGAGTGAAAAGGGATAGGCTTTCAATAGGGAACGAGGCGACATGAGTTGCAACAGGTGAGGGTTGGGGAAATTGTGCGAAAGTTCAGATGATTTAATTGACCATCAACATCGTTCTTTGCCTTCCAATATATGGAAGACCCTTAACCTAGAAACCCTAGCCTCTCCACCGTTAAACATTTTGCGAGGGAGAGGAGAGGGTGGGGAGCTCAGGTAGTTAAGCTTTGCATTCGTGAACACAGTAACTCACATCCCATCTTAATAATTAGGCGTTACTCTACTGAAAAGTGCAAAAAAATATTTCTTAAAGTTTACAATAACCAATAAACCAGAAAAATCTAACAATAGTTTCCCGAATTTCGCCTCAGAGAAGTTTTATTGACCATTGTTCAAATTATACTTTTTTATCAGATATTTTAGGTTGCCTGCAACCTTAAGGACAAATATAATCTTAAGGAGCCCTACATAACGTTAGATGATAATAAATATTTTTAATCCTGGACCATATTTGCTGTATACCATAGATTGCTGTGAAATTGAGTACATATTCACAATTATGTTTGTTGATCGACTGGAACGAGTGATTTTTTTTAATTTCTGGAAATTGTGTTTGTTTTACGGGAACTTTTTTTCTTTTGAATTTCTGAATATTTTGACACTGTTGCTATTTTAGTTGCAATTCAGTTTTGAATTTATTCGCTTCTTCCGAACTCTGTGTTTAACTTACAGTTCCCAGCATGGGTCCCTGTTTCGTCCAGTCTAATAATTCGTAGGTTGTGGACTTTTAATAACTGTTTTTAAGAATTGTTTCTCGCTTCTAAGGAAGTCGCCGTGTATATTTTTCACCGTAGTTTCCGAGTTAATCCATAAAATGTTTGTTGGCTTGTCTTGCAACGTGCAACAGAAAATAATTAACCGTTATCAAGATTTGCAAAGGACTGTTTGTGTTGTGCTATTTTAGTGTGAACGTCTGAATGCGCCGCTGTGAACCTCACGGAAACGCGCTTGCAACTTAAGCAAATTGCATTTGGCATAATCTTTACAATAATAAAGCGCGCCTGATTATGCTAATAAGCCTGGCGGTTTGCTGAGAAAACTGCGACCCCGGGAAGGGGGGTCTGTACGTGTATACACATGGCTTCAACGAGTGGGACATTGTGTTGGTGCCAATTTCCTTATCCGGTTGGTATGCCGCTGCTTGAACAGTGGCAGAAAATGTCAATTCACGCACAACACCTTTGACGTCGTAACTGACTGACTGTGGGATTGCCTTTTGGCGGCTACACGTTTGCTAGTCATTTATACTCATTTTGTAGGGAGTGGCACATCTACGGTGCCCTCTAGTGGATCGTGAGTGAAACAACGGGTATGCCAATTGACTGGTGCTTTTTTTATTATTATTTAATCAACTGTAGTCAATCGCACTACAGGCTTTACGTACCCTCTTGGTACTTAAGCACTATGTGAGGGGAACGACCAGTACCCCGGACTGGTGCTTAGTTAGTCCCTAGAGTGGACAAGCGAATCTGGCAAAAACATCTAGTGGAAATGCTGTACTATCATCCAGGGACCATTTTGAAAAATATTTACACTATAAAATGATTACAAACGAAATTTAAAAAAAAAATTGAGTTATAAATTTATTGTGATTTTCCAAAGTCGCTTTCTTTTCATAAATCGGCATTCTATTTTGTTTTTACCGTTGACACGCAATAGCATATAGGTGATGCGAGAAACAATGACGTTTTATATGATCTACCTGTACTTGGCGGAGCATCTGAAGGTTCTCATCTGAAACGCCGTTAGAGTTGTATTATTTCGTATTCCTTGAATGCGCCAGTATGTTCGAGGTAATGCACAAGGTAAAGAACTCACCTGCTGCTTGCAGGTGTCCGTCGAGTATCCTGCCAAATGCCCCTTATAAGCCTTCATCAACATCGAGTGTGTGATGTCTTTCTAATATGTTTGTATCTCGTTGGTCGAACGGATTATAAGTTATATTCCTTACTTAGGCGCTAGATGGCGCTGACAATATTGGCGAGCTTATATTTGTTCATGGCTATTTTTTGGTAATCTTTGCAAATAGCATTTTTTTGGTGATCTTTGCAAATAGTATTTTTTTGTTCCTTTCACTGTAGTCACTGCACTACAGGATTTTCTGTACCCATATTAGTGTTTAGGCTCTACGCGAGGGGCACATTTTCACCAGTACCCCAGGATCGAATAATCGAGAGCCCGCGCCGGGAATCGAACCCGGGACCGCCGAGCCACAGTCAGTCGCAGAAATTGCAAGAATCTCTGATTTTTAAAGCATAACGGTATTCTAGCACCAGCAGTGCTATATATATATATCGTGCTGTTAAAAACTAGTAAATATTTGAGCTTCCTCTTAAATTTTATGTTTTAAAAGTCTTTAATTAAACAAGTAGGGAAACACCGATGAAATAACAAAATTATAATAAACAATTTGTAACTCTGGACTAGAACAAAATCGGTGACGAGATCAATGATAAACTTGTGGGAAGAAACCTTAAAAAGTTGATCAAACAACGGGTATGCCAATTGGCTGCTGCTGCTTAGTGAAAAGTTACTATCGTACAGCTCTTAATTTTATTATAAATTTTTTGTTGTATTAATCGGAGCTTGCATATTACATTTGTTTGATCAACTTTAAAAGGTTTTCCCCATAAGTTTTTTCATCGATCTCGTCACCGATTTTCTTCTAGTCCAGAGTTACAATTGTTTCTTATAATTTTGTTTACAAATCTGATCATCAATCGCATTCGAATGCGCTTGTAATTAGTCAAAAGTATTAGTATTAGTAAAGTATAAGTGCAAGGTGGTTTTGATCAGATACAATGGGATCACAACAAGTGATTGTTCACTGGCCACATTTGCTATTTATTTGAAGACACTTTAAATAAATGACACGCAACAAGTTGACTTAACGAATGTTTATAACATTAATATCCAAAATATACATTATATATTTACAAAACCTTTCTAATCGAACATGTACACGCTATATTACAAAATTGTAGTCCAACTTGTTTCCTATCGATACAAATTGTTGGCGATCAATTCTACCAGATAAATTTCTACCTTTTTTTTGTCAAATCGAATAATACAGTATATTTTTTATCCGTGGTGTTATAGGCGGTTAATCGATGATCCGTTCATCCTCCATGCGCATTAAAATTGGGTTAGTTGTTTTTAAATGGGCAAATATTGTTCATCCTCTGTTTCGATTTCTTTCTTGTGGATCAATTTTAGATTATCTTCCTGTTAGTATATTCGCGGCCGAGCATATTTCGTCTTTTGATTTTGTGAGATCAGGTTTCTTTTTATGATATTTTGATTCTGTGGAAAATATATTCTTTTGATATTTTGAGGTGACCAGACTCATTGTTTTTATCAAATAAATTATTCCAACTGCTTCAGATGTGCTCAAAAATTAAATAAATCATATTTATGTTACTATTATCCCCATTTTCCGTTATGAAAGAAAGTTCCTACAATGCTTTTCATAACTGAAGTAGCGTTGAATATTTCTTACATTTCATTAGTTATTCAGTGGCCGGAAACTCGTACTCAATTTGGGGAGTAAAACAGCATTTGCCTTCTGCGACTACAAATTTAATTTCTTAATTAATATTTTTTTGAATCAGTTGTTCCGCGTGTTTTGATGTGACCGGTCAGTATTAGTCACGCTCTTTTTTTAAACATCCAATCAGTCAGAATTATTTGTTCCCGTTTGAAAATTAATCTTTTCTTATCATTTCCTATTGTGATTAAGCGAGATTCGTGTCCTGTAGGCGAGGTTTTTGTAATCATTTAGACCACCGTCGTAGTTCTCCTAAAATTAGTCTCGCGTTTGGATTTAAAAAAATAAATAAAATACATCCAAGTTTTTTAGGCAGCGACTATTGTGAGCAGTCCTTTTATATCTTCAGGTGTTCCAGGAAATAGGAGCTGTTTTTCGATGGCCATGTATATAGCACTGCATAGGTGGATGAGCGGCGACCAACGTCCAATTGTCCATAGCCGCAGGTGGTGTCGCGACCACCTATGGGGTCGTTGACCAGCACATCATGCTCACTTCTTCGTGTATATATTATATAAAAGGAGATTGCAATTGCCTTCTGTCGCGAGTTGGCCTCTTTGGAAAAGTCTCTGTGTGTTGGGAATATGTGGTGATTTTCATTCGATAAACCGTGCGTCGTTATTCAACGGGAGCAGCCCCATCTAGCCAGATAAGGTGGCAACTGTCTGCTGAGCAAGGTAGACTTCGATGGACGTGCTCTGAAAAACAACTTGGCACAAATTCGACTGCGTTTTCTTTTTTTGATTCGGTATTTTTCGCTGATGCTGAAGAAAGTGATCTGTGTGGCGAAACTTGTACTTCCATGTACACCAGAATAGTTGCAAGATTGTATCGTTTAGTTCGTCGCCAACTCTCCAAATATAAAATTACGGACACTGCTCGAGGATAAATTTCTGAATTTGTCCACCCGGTTGATTTTCTATTGTTTTTTGGTCAGTTTTTGGCGTCCCCCTTTAGAGGCAGTAGCCACTGTATGTCCGCACTTGGTCTTCCACGTACATTTTGCCCGGAATCACTCCCGGCTCCGTGTGGTGTTTGGGACACTTGATGTTGTGCGGACACTGGCACAGCGTGTTAGTGTTCACTTCGTCCACCGTGGGGCGCTTCTTTACCGTAAACAGTCGACACGGCTCTTTCCTCTGACACCGAAGTCTCTGCAATGAGGTAAAAGAAAACGAGCGATCTCGATTATTGATCTTGCTATTGGTCGACTTGTTTTATCGGAAAACATTGAAATTACGCTGCAATTATCAATTATAATTACAAAATAGGATTGATCACTCAGTGTTAGTCCCCCGAACACAACCTCACCATTACTTGCTACGAGATTGCATGCTATGTTACTTCCACTTTGCTCATTCGACCAGACTTTTAAACGCCTACCGAGCTGCGGTTGCGCAGCCCATGTTATTTTAAGGATTGTCGTGAACTTTTTCGTATTATGTGACTTGACTGTTGGCTTTCCTGGCGGTGTTGCACTTACGCTTTGGGGCGAGCAGGCGAATGAATATTGGTAGCCGATTCCGTCCTTGGACTGGTAGGCGTGTCGCTTGATAATGTAGGCCACGCTGTTCTTGGGGCACAGACAATTCATGATCTGCTGGGTGCCATTGTTGGGGTCGTTGATGAACGTCCAGGTGATGTCGCGGAAGTAGCGGCATTTGGGTAGCTCCGAGATCGGATCGCACATCTGCGGACAAAACGAGAAACACCTTCAGCGGTTAGCGGGAGGATTGGAATGCGTGGTCTGGGCTGGGGATTAAAGAAAAGGACACGGCATGGGGCTGCTTTGGTTTAGTTCCGCATGCCTATATACGACTTTTATTTAGGAAATAGTGTGGACAAATAATGTTTGTGGTTTGTGTAACCGGACACTATTCTCAAAATAAGAAGAGTTGGAAATTTATCTCACTCTTCCAAAAACAAAATTTGAATCGTTTATGTGCTCCAAGAATTGCCCTTAGGACCCCAAACTTTCTCACAAAATTGTTAAAATTGTTGGTGAAATGCATTTCACCTCCGCTGTTGCTTAAATGTGATACGCCATTTTATTTTTAGTCATACAAAATGCAATAAATATGCGATCATAAAACAAAGCAGTGCCCCAATGTATGAGATCATTGCAACTTATTTCGTTTGTGTGCAAATGTTCTTTTTGCTCCTGCGTGCATCTTAAGTTCTCCGAGCACACCAGATAAAAATAAGAAACACGCATATCTATATTTTTTTAATTTCATAATTTTGAATGTCAGTTAAACGATTTGCGAATGAAAGCAGGATTGATTTAATCGTCGCTTCATGTGGCTAGATTACAAGTCTCCTCGATTGACTGTCCATTCACCACAGGCCCATTGGTTCTATTTGCACACTGCGTATACCTACCTTGAGTTGACGTGTCTTGTCGGTGACTGTGTGCCCATCGGAGGCGTCCAGGCCCATGGAACAGGTGTGGTGCTTGGGGCAGCGGCACTGTCGCTCCACCCACGGACTGTCGTACACGTCCACCTTGTTGCACACCGATTTGGCCGAGCAGATGGGCAGGTCCTCTTCGGAGCTCTACGGGAAATCGCCGACGCGGTCACCAAGAGAGAAAAAAACGAAACGAAAGAGACAGGAAAGAAAAGTCGTTAGTGAATTATTATGGCGAGGAAATTTGCGGGAAAGGGGACGGAGAATCTGCACTCTCATTAGTGATCGACTTCCAGTGGACCTTAGAAAACCGCGAAAATGTTCCACTTTTTGCTTTTAATCTAATTAATCCGATTGCGGTGGAAAAACTGTTTTTCTGACTGCATCCGGAACCTGAGCGTCATATAATTTACAATGCAAAGCCTATCATTAAATGACATGCGACCGTGACTGTGTGTGCCGGTCAATTTGTTTCCGTTTGGCGGCATCAACAAAGTTTTTATACCGTACTTTCGGTAGCAATATTCTCCTCCAAGCGTGGCGCTTGAAAAGTTCAAATTTTAGTTTCGTTAACTATTCGATTCGATAACTACAATTTAGACCTAAAAGCGTCTCTAGTCCCCTTTATTTTTGTTTTGACGTCGATTAGATTTTGTTTTCGTTGCAGCGGACGTCTTCATGTTCAAAATGTAGACTTCGCCGTTTACTGTGCAGAATTGCAGCATCATTTCAAATAAATTATTATCAGATCTAACACGCGTGGTACGGTTAGATTTCATCGATTCCAATATAAAAGGGAATACCCGAGCCCCTATTTAAAAAATCATTAGTTGAAATTGGACGATTACATTCAAAATAGCAAATCTCCAAACCCCAGTACATTAACATTGCACATATACAGATAGAATGCCAATAAAAAGATAATTATGTTACTCGCTTGCAGGGTAACTGCCAATTATGGTGTTGAATTTGGTGGGCTCCTCCATTAAATTATAATAGACAAAGGGATTTTTCGAATCAAAATCGATCCGAATACCAAACTGGCGCATGCAAGACTATTGTTGTCCGATTGGCCCCGACATCCGATCGGCTTTTGTATTCTTTGGCGACAGTTTTGTTGTTTTTTACGGAGCGCAAGCCTCGATCATTATATGCATTGATCGTGCACAGTACTAATTACAACTTTATTAACTCGCCAAGCAGACCATTATTATTCTATAAAAAAAATACCGCCAACCGAATAATTATTTTTCCTCGTTTTTCTTGTAATCTGTTTTCTGTTCTGCTCTAACGAATCTATTGGCTCGTTGGAAATTTTTCGTTGACCAAATTCGAAATTATTTCTTTTATAGACAACCTTTTTCACGTACTTTTGGTCGTCTTACCAGCTTCTCAGTCAAATTCATATTCTACTATTCATTAATTATTAATATGTTGGATCGATATTAATCTATTGATAAGACAAAACATATTAAAACCCCAATTGAATACGTTATCTGTTACATGGAATGACAAACGTTGTATTGTGTTATCCCTGAAGTCAGCGCGAGGGTTGCTTCGTTTCAACAAAACGGTAAAAATATTTAATCAAAATCTCTGGTGATACCCGAGGGGTAAGGTGGGGCGTTGGGAGTTGTGGTAGTGAGGGTGAGCGCTGACCTAGCGATCAACTGACACGCGATCGCGGGACAGGTGCAGGTTATTAGGCCTGGAGCAGTTAGCGATGCCCCTGGCGGTAGCCACTCGCACCCAGCCCTAATTACATGCCCACCGATTTCCGCACCTAAGTCCCGGGGCCAATCGAAATCTGAATCGTCTCTCGCTCTCTCCAGCTACCAATTTATTTATTTGGACGTCCATTGCTCTGCGCATGGCGTTTGGCCGCAGTTGCGTTGGCCATCGAAGCGAAGTGGTTGTGTGCTTGTTGCACTACTCCTACCTATTATATTTGTGTTCAAATACCTATATTGCTGACGTAATACTGAACACTAACTACGTAACATTGTAATGAAATAAAAATTGGGTGACTCGGGTTTCATCTTTTGCATTGTGATCCCAGTTAACTGAAAGATCGACTGATGGCGCAATGATCCCGGGTTAGATTCCCGGCGCGGTCCATCCTTTAGCTGTTAATTGTAGTGGTGAGAATGTGTAATCTTGGCTCAGTCTTGGAGAATCGCAGTTGGGTGTTCCATCCTTGGATTTCACCAGTAACTTCAAATGGGAATAATGGGTCGGGAGCATTTGTGCAGGGTAGAAACCTTGAGTATTTTCACAGCACGGGTTGAGCCGTCATTTTGATTGACGCCAACGAGACAACCGTTTGTCTCCTGTTTGACAGCAACCCGACTGTTTAATTGATAGTTAGAATGGTATACGACGTGTTCGCAATGGTTGTCCCAGCAGTTGGTGCTGTCACCGGACAAACGCATGTGCTGCCCCTGCGGTCTACACACAAAGTGACAGGTCATAGCTCTCTTTTTTTCGAGGAAAAACTATATATATGTATATACAGTATATGGTGCAAGGTAAGCCCAGTACTGTGTATCTCATGAAATACGCCCTCCCAATACAGTTCCCCTCTTTTCTTTGCAGAACCAGACAACGTTGTTCGGGTAACAGGGCTTAGACCGGAGTCATATGTATAGTGATAGGGCTTTGCTGCGTCACATGTGGGGGTCCCCCTCAATCCTACGGCAAAGCCGTATAGGGCAAATACGCGCACCGGGGGTTCTGCTTGCCCCGGAGTGGCTTTGGGAATCCACACAGCTTCTGTGGTTTATGGGGGGGAAATCGGCTTACCAAGACCAAGGGTTGTCCGAAATGGTCAGCTACGTAAATACTTCTGAATGTGCGTTACCAAATCAAACAATTTCGATTACTGTCACTGTCTCAAAGGGTTGTTTTTAGTGAAAATTAGTTTATGTTTCAGAAGTTTGACATTCCAGACTATACTTCTTACAGTATTCTAGAATGTCTGGCAACATTTTGTGATCACGGTGTTATTGACTGCTTTTACACATTACGCAGGTCGGGTCAAATTGAAGCCCGGATGTTTGCTGGAAGCAGTTAATCAGTACTGTTGGATATCCACAGCTCATTTCGGATGTCAGTAGCGCGTCTCACCTGAGCGGTTGTCTGCCATCCTGGCGTAATAGGCGCCTGTGCAGAACCCCCCCCCCCCCTCTTAGCTCTAGGGCGCCCAACCCCCTGAAGTGCCTCCAGGTTCCCCGTGGCGACTGTCACACCTGAACGACAGTGACAGAGATGCGTTTTGACTGGATAACGATAACGTCAAATCAGCCGGCCCCAACTGGACCTCGCTAAACGTTCTGCTTGTCTCATATTTTTTCTCTGTTCTCTGTCTCCTCTTCCGAGAAGAGTGAACGACGATCCGCCATGAGCCAGTTTAACCTCACACTGCCGAGCCTATTTTGGCGACGGACTGGTACTGTTGGCGCCATCTCCCCCTTGCCGTACCTCACAAACGTCCACAGGGTTTTACCCCCTTCCCCACAACCAAAGAACGGCTGGCCAAAGGATGAAAATTGTAATTTTTTTGTGCTGATCATCTGTACTCTGCGAAACCGTAGACTTGCTTTCACAGACGGATTTTTATATTGTGATGGTTTATGTGATCTGATTAAACAAATCTATTTATAAGGATTTTTTCTCCAGAGAAATTGAAGTCCCATTTTTGATAAACACATTGGTAGATTTGTTTGTTCCCAATCAACTGCAGTCAACCGCATTATAGGCGTTACGTCCCCTCATTGTGCTTAGACACTATGCAAGGGTGCCTCGGGATTGAAATTTTCGAGAGCCCGCGCCGGGAATCGAACCCGGGACCGATGAGCCACAGTCAGTCGCTTAACCAACTGGGCTTCGACGAGTCGTACAAATTTGAAATTACAGATTTGAGATTCGAGAAAAAAGAAGTGTGACGTCACATTCGCATCGTTGCGCATTAAGGCGTCCACCGAGAACTTCAACTTCATTTGTTGGTCTTTAGTCTTGATTGCGATATTGCACCTGAAACTAGTGGCAACACTGATGAACGACGTTTTGGTTGTGTCTAGAAGTTGAAAAACTCCACAAAAAAAACTGTGCGAATCCGCCATACTTGTTTTTTTTTTTTTTTGGTTAGCTGCTTCAAGACTTTTCAGTTATTTTGTATTGCAATACAAAAAATCAACGTGGCGCTGGATGTTGGCGCGCAAAGTTGAAGAGATTCGAACTTTTTATTCACTTCCTGCCTCTCCAGCCAACCCTTTAACGACTGACTTTTCCTTTTTTTTCTGGGACCAAACGAGGTCGCAATTTACGACCTGTCGTTTAAAGCAGTGTTCGATTTAATAGTTAATCTCATCATGACTATTGCCACCACCACCACCACCATCACCCGTTTCCCCAATAGCCGTTTCTCCGGTGTGTTTGTTTATCTCGCGTGGACTGTTAAGTCTTTGACAGATGATGCGGCGATAAATGTCAACCTCGACTCGGCTGTTTTTTGGCCGACGGCGTTCGCGCTCGCTTACTTGATGGTCGCGACCCTCCCTCGTCAGTGATGTCAAATCGATCTCTCGCTCCCGATCGTCTGACTTCAGGAAGCTTGTTATCGACCGGCTCCCGGATCGTCGTCTTCTTAACCAGCCCTCGCTTCTGGCGCTGGGGAAGGGTGGTATACGGGTGGTAGGGGTGCGGGGCGTAAACTGGGTAAATGGAACTATGCAAGGACGAAGATGCTGTTATGGAGACGTTTGGTGACAGTGGCAAACCAGGAAAAGCTTTCATGGAAGGGTTGAAAACACTAGACATGGTCGAAAGTGTTGGAAGATGAAAGTTCCTGTATTCTGCTTCTGATGGGATCCCGAATCTACCCTCTTTTCTGGCGCGGGGTCCATCGGACAGTGTCCCGGGTCCGAATAAGTGAGTGCCCTACTCGGAGTTCGAAATCCTATCCGACTTAAAATTTACAATTTTCGATGCGGTCCTGTATTATTCTAGTGCGGATATATAATCCTTAATTATTATTTTTTATTTCAATCACTGAAATCACTACTAAATCAATAGAACTACAGGAGTTTCTGGTACCCCTCTTAGTGTGCTTCGGCACTGTATTATAGAGCGGAAAGCACGGCACACGGCTGTTGTAGTGTGTTTATTTTTTTTAAAGAAAACGATTGTACAGTACAATTAGAGCTTTTTGACTATACCAGCATGTTTGCGTCAGTTTTTTTCTTCGACAAGCGTTTGCATGTTCGTGTAGATGACGAACAAGTTCGTTATATTTACGTTAACGAATTTTTTGATGATGGCGACTAACACGCCACCGGAAATGCCACTCTTGTCGACATGTATAGCTGGGTATGTATACCTGCCGCATGCGGGTTGCCAGTAGAACTGCTGGTATAGTTGAAGAATGGCATCCACTTTCCCTAAACCATCATCTTGAAACGTCTTCCTTATCCGTCTTCCATGCACAAATAACTGAAACATGTCCTGCCAATGGTGGATATTTTAAGTTTTAAGATTTACAAGACCAATAGTCGTGTGACAAGAATAAAAAATTGATGTGAAACCCCCGGATAAATGATTACGTTACGGACTTCGTAGGGAGAAACAAAAAAAATGAGGTTCGTTAAGGGTTGGCCTATCACATTGCATGGAAGGCTATCAATTATTGAAATTCGCTCATTCCGAACAAGAAAAGAAAAAAACATTTCTAAAGCGCTAACAACTTCCACTACACATTATTGCCAACTATTATAACAATTTATTACTGGTTCGATTCGAATTCTTACCGTTTTTCAAATGCTTTTACAAAATGACTTGTTCATGGTTTTCCTTTCAGTACGATGGACGTAATGTATTTCGTTTTTGTCTCAATGTTGAGCGTTCAACAACTTAATTATCATAGGCCAGCTTGTCCAAACGTCTATAGCAGCATCAGTCAGTCACCAAGCGGCCATATATCTGCTATACTCTGAGGATGGACACTCTCAATTGACGTTGCCTTTCACAGGACGAAATTTCGGCCAGCGTCGTTGGCCAACAACCAGACGTCACTCTTTCGTCACACTCAAGTTGCTCACCACGGTGGCGTCAACTTACGCAAACTCCTTAATTATATTTAACCCTCGTCTTGTCACACTGGTTTAATCACATGCCAGTCTGAATTACAACTAAATAAGTTGAACGAAAACAACTGATGCAAGCGTTGGCCTACATATCACGCCCGAGCAGGGTGCTAATATTTTTTTTGTTATACTCTACTTTCGCTTAATTCGACGGAGGCGTAATCCCGTGTAGTTTCCGTCCTTGGATCAGCTCCTTGCAGGGCAGTAATTTAATTATGCGTTTCTATAAAAACAACATCGTCCCACATGCTATCCAGTAAGCTTTATTCAACAAGTCGTAGCAATTAACGTTTTTTTTTCTCTTGTAGTTGGTTGCCAACAACACAATGAGATACGTCTGCCATTCAATCTCATTTAGAAACTGTTCCATTCAATTTATTTTTTAGCTTCATTAGGTATTTGCAATTTTGTTTTGCTGAAGTCATTCGGCGCTGTCTCGGACACAGTTCATATCGATTTTAAACTTCAATACGTCCTACAAATTCTGTATTGTGAAACCATTACTGATTTAAGATTTTGGTGCGTCAAACGCTTCAGATCAACAATACGGTACCTATAATAATTATTGACGCTTCCTCGGTGAAGCTAGTTTTGCTTAATATTTTTAATGAGTTAATAAACTGGTATACACTACACATGTATATTTAAAATAAATAATGCAAATATAATTTCCCCGATAATTTATACACTGCTACAGATCAGCCCAGATTTCGATGATAAAAGAGTTTCAAAAATGTCGTGTTGCTATGAGTGTGGTTGTAAGTGACCATTTATTTGCCCACCTGGTGGCGAAAAATGTTAACTCAAATGGTTCGGTCACGCAACACTTTTTCCCCACACATTTTTACGTGGCTCGTTCGCAGGCAGAATTCGCCACGTAATACAGTACCACAATGGTTCAAATACATTTTCGCAAACTCTCTGTTGACTCGATCACTTGCGTGTCCAATTAAGGTTCACAATTAAATATCGATACGATTTGTGTCGAGAAGGGTTGCTCCAGATAGTTATCAGAACATCGAATTACAAAACGTTTATTGGAGCGCTATAATTTTAATGAGTGCTACCTCAGATTGTCGTCACCGAAATGTAATATCAACTATAAACAGTTCATGTCAACTATAAACAGGGGATCGAGGATAAACCAAAGAAAAGCGACTGTTAAAGTGTCATTAAAAAATAGGTTATCGCGACTGTTTTTATTGAGTCGATTATAAAAATACGGTTTTCGGCGAACTAGATAATCAGATGTTATGGCAACATTTCTCTAGGCGTTATTTTTTATTAGGAATTTCGACTCGCTTCGAGGTATATAGCGGCGTCTTAACTTTCCTTGTGATTGCTCTGGAGCCAGACACTGGACGTTGCTGCAATATGAAACCTAATGGTTAACGCGCCCCCAACTCGAAACACCTCGACTGACATAATAATGTATTATTATGCGGTCTATTATTGTTCTTAATGATAGAGGGTAACGCCACAAATTAAAAAAGGAAATGGCTGCGATTTGTCGTAGCACTGAGGTCGTTAGTGTGGTGAGTGTTTTTACAAGTGTTATCGTCACGCCAATCTCAATAACATATGTATACCGGTTTCGTATTTGAACTGTTGAGATACCTGTACGGATGCTGCTGTTGAACATGTGTACTGCGAAAAGGAATCAAACCACATGCACGCAAAAACAAGGTTTTGGATTGTATATGGGTTATTTAGTTTTACAGTTATTAAAACCAGTGTCTCGCATCAAAAGCGCTAATAGTGTGCGATTCCTTCTGCAAAATTCTTAGAGGATGATGACTCAACGTTTGATCGTGCTTAGCTGGTTTTGGGCAACCGTGGTCACTTGCTTTCTGCCATTTGCCAGAGCAATTCTCACGATCTTCATTCGAGTCTATAATTATAATTATTTGAACGAAATTCAGGAGAATTTGACTGTCTAAATAAACGGTCTCCTTTCGTCCACACAGTGGCGCCACCGATGGGTGTGAACATGGCGTCGTAAATCCTATCAATGGAACTAACTGCTTTATGGAATGAGTTTTCTTCTGCTGGTTTTCTCTTCTGTATCAAGATAGATGGAAACACTCAGTCTTTCTATCTCCATCTTCTGTAATCGGCACACACCCCAATGTTAGGCCGGGCGCTTATCGAATTGGAAAATTCTTCGGTTTTTTTTGTATACAAGGCCCGCCTTCTATCGGAATTTATGAATGGCGTTGTAAGAACCCGTGTGTGCGTACAATGTATCCGTACAGGTACATAACGCTCGCCACCGGGCAAGAAAAAATAACAAAACACGAAATACGTGCTCTCCGTGAACGTGTTTGGCGAGTTTTTGGTTATCTCTCTCTCTCTCTCTCTGTCTCGATGGCCTTTCCTGTGTGCAACGATCATCGGACTCTTCGCCAAGATTGACCAAAGATTAAAGCTCCTCTCCATTCACAAATCGTGTTTGCCCCGTGAGCAGGCCTGCAGCACCGTAAAAGTTCAACGTAACGTGCGTTGCCGTTACAGCGTACAACTTTTGAAAACCCAACGTGACGTGCGTAATATCGTAAAAAAAATTGTGATTTTTCTCCTTCGTTTGATATTTTTCCATTGTGATGTGTGATCATTTTTTCTTCACATTTATGGACACCGAGCTTTAACAGTAGGTGACGCTCATTTCGTCGGGCAAGATGATGACAGATTGCAATTGTCGCCGCTGGAGACGCTGTGTCTCCCAATTTACATTTGCTCCCCCCCCCCAATCGAGCGTGAAATTGGTTTGTTCTCCAATCACCAACCTTCTATGATTGGTAACTATGTGCTGTAACTGTTTCTCTGGAATGCCGTCAGAGATAGTTTTCTTATTTGCTATCAGTACCTGTATGTCATGTTTCTGATTTACAGATTCAGTCATAATAGTTCGATCATAATCCATCATTGGATTATGATCAAACCATTTGGGGATCTTAAAAACATTTTTTTCGACTATCAGAGATCTGCGCCCAACAAAAGAGTTCAATGTTATAGGCAAACTGTGTTTTTATCAGCTCATTATTTTTTGCCGCACGCTCAACATTGTTTGTGAGCGTCACGTCATTTTCTTAGAACGAAGTTTTGTTCTACGTATTTCTCGGGGTCCCTCTAGAGCAAGCGCTCGAAAATGTGACTCACGATTATTATTTTTTTCGCAAACAAACATTATTCTCCTCGAATCCCATGACTTTTTGATTGTACAAATCGTGAATGGCATGACAGAAGCGAACCAGAGAGAAAAAAACGACTTCCTCTCGCGCCATTATATTTGACAACAAAAATGGGAATTTTTCAAATAGTTTTGCCGTGAAAAACATCACTAACCTTTGTTGAGCCTCGCATTTATACGCAACCCTCCCGCACTTACGAAACGCTTCTCAAAAGTCATTCATTCATTGAAACCGGAGATGTTTTCTGTTTCAAGAATGCGTTCACAAAAAAAATGATGCCGTACAAATTTCGTCATCCGCGCACATGTTGTGGACTCAAAATATGATTGTATGAGACCTCCTGAGACACGCTCCTCAGCGGACCAATTTCTTGAAATTCTCTTCAAAAACATTCGCACAAACGTGTAAAAAATGGACTGGAATTAAGAACATTAGATAAATTGAAAGATTGCATTTAAAACAGCATATGTGCAAATTCAGTTAGAATTCTTAAATGTCCGATGGCCTCAATGTCAAAATTAGCGGAGCGTGTTGGTTGACTCGGCAGGATATTCGGCTTAAAAAGTTTTAAGTTTTTGCGACTAATCTGGTTTCTAATCGTTTCTGTGAATGTGGTGTAAATATTTGTCATCCTAGCTTAATTCATTTTCTATGTTGTGAACGGCAGCAGCTCCATACGTTTGTGTATACCTGGTAGCTTATTTTGTTGCACTTTGTGTACATTGCTGTGTTGTTGTGGGCCTAGATTTTTCTCCGAAAGGGGGTCACAGAAGGGTTTTTGCGGTCGTCTTGAAATTCCTCGAAGGAATTGTCGGAAGATTGCGTATTCCGAGGACTACGCGCTATTTGGCGTTTAGGCTTTTCTGCTTCGTATTTTTTTCGTTTTTGCTTGTGATTGTGCGTTTCACATCCTTTTGGGGGCTGTTTGTGGGTACATATTGAATGAAGTGCCACGAAAGTGAAAGCATTTTATATTTAATGTGCACACCGATAAATGAATATTACCTAGCCTATCAATCTTTTCGCGATTTTATTTGATAAATTAATACATTCTCGAGCTTATTCGTGTTTGCGCAGCTGCCTTACACAGTATTTTGCTTGGTCACGATCGAGGCCCCTGACTCGTTCATTTTTATAAAATCGGGGATCGCGTCGAGGCAGTCCAATATTGTGAAAACCCAATACCCAATTATGCTGCAGGTATTACTTACACGTTTATAGTTACCAGCATATAGCGTTGATTTTGGTGCAGACTCCTGAGTTTGTTGTTGTTTTGGTTTTCTAGCTTAAAGTGGTGTCAGGAAATGGAAATTTAAGCACTGTTTGTTGCCTTCGTGCAGAGTCGTTAAATGGGGTTTTGCCTCCATCGGCCCCTAGAAATGAACTCCTAATGGCCGGTTTGGTTCTACCACTGGCCAAACCCTAATGATTTATCGTCGCGATATCTAAGCTGGCCCTTAAGACTGGTGGGTATATAATCTTAAGGGGGAGGGGGCGACGCGTCTTTTGATTTATGTGACGTTTGCGGTAACGCCACTGGGATTTACCTCCCCCATTAAATCCCCAAGAAATATATGCACCCATCTGCTACGTCACTCTATAGTACTGATTGCCTACCCCCTTCGCTGCCTGTTGGCTAGTTCTGTTTGTTGACTAGCTTGATACGCAGAATAACCTTGCCTTGTTTTTTTATGTGCTCTGAGATATTAGTTTGTGTCAGCATGCGTCAGTTCCTTGAATATTGGCTGCTGACTGTGCCCTTACAATTTTCAGCACCTTAATGCAGGGTTCACACTTTGGAACAATTTATGAAATGCGTAGTGGCATTTACCGTCGATTTGACTTGAAATTTGGACAACACACTCAAAAAGGACGTGATTATCTCTCCTCTTTACGCATATATTGATTCTGTGGTTTCAATATTTGAAGAAATTTTCTTTGGTGAGAAAAAAAAACTTTCATAGATAAGTGTTTCTAGCTGTAACATGTTTTATAGTAGGATGTTTTTGTTGTTGTATTGTTTGCATGTGTGTCCCCGCTGGGCTGGTCCCCATCCACTGCCCCGAGGAGGCTGCAATCCCCACTGTTTCAAGTGGCGCCACCTAGTGTTACAGCTACGCGTAACAGGTAGTTAAACTACGCGTTCAGTGTAATTATGCTAATCCCCCATACAATATAATGCCCCCCCCCCTCCTCCCTTTCGAGAAACATGTATTCAGCTTGAGGGCGCCCGCGCGTTGCTGGACACAGAAGTATTGTGGAGATTCGAGACGATTTGTTTCGAAAAATGTCCATCATGTAACGCTAGCAGTCAAAGTTGAAAGGCGTTTGAGGATTCGTTGAGTTGACTTTCTCATGCCTGATGCGATACGACTTTCTCTGCTTTAGTTTTTGTCAATATTTTTGTTTTTCTTTGCGCTTTGTGTGCACCGTTTTGGTGTATTACTTGATAGATTATTCCAAGATAAATAGTCGATCTCGCCCTCTTCGAAGAAATTTGGGCAGCGCCCGTAATCTGGGAATGTTTGAGTATAAGCGTGGGGCTCTATTTAAATCGGTCGACCGTGTCTTATCGTGCTCGGACCATGCTCATTTTTTTTGTGGCCAGTTACAATTATACTAATCATAATCGTAATGGGCGATGCCATAAAATGTGCACCTGACTCTCTCTCGCACTCGATGTTTGTGTTAATCGTTCGTGGTTGGCTGTTTATCCGAGCGAATGATTCTTGGGAGCAAATAGGGCTTCAAAAACATTTGTTGCTACATGAACATTTAGTGTAATAAGTTTTAAAAAAAACAAGAGATCCTGCTGTCGTCTAGCGCACTGAGAAAGCAATTTGCTTTCCTGATGTCATCGGCCTTTCCTGATGTTAGAAAATTAATAGGGGAATTTAGAAAATTAATAGGGAAATTTTAATTGACCGAAACATTCTGGTATCATGCTTTCTCAAGAGTTAAGGCAACACGACAGTTGAGTAACCATGCATTGGATACCGAAATATCGCAATTGAAATAACTGCAGTTTAGACAAAATCAATTAAAAAAATTAATTAAAATTTCAGAAAATAAATTTATTTAATGGTGAATTCGGGATTTATTCAATATATATATCATCCAGACGTCCTAACTAAATCCCTCATGAATAAATTTATTTGTTGGCAGACAATTGCTGCCCTCGTTAAATGTTTGCAACATCATACTTGTTCCTGTTCCTTTAACAGACTGCCGATGTTGCTTATGTTGATTTATTAAATTTCAGGATCCCTTAATTTCATAGACTTCCATTTATATTTATTCCTATAGAATTTTATGTATACTGTGGTGTTCCCTCGATTGCTCCTTGCTCGAGCCGGCACAGGTTTGCGTGCGGGGGTGGGGGTTGGAGTGGAAGCTGGAGGAAACGAGTGGAGTCTATTTGTACGGACGACGAACAGGTTAGGAGTTATTAGTTCCACTCGGTTACCTAATAACTGAAATGCGCGCGCGAACCCATCACGCAGGTTAGGTTAAACGGTAAAAAGACTGCCATGATTCCGCAACACATAGTGCTGTATTTCTCTTCATTGGCCCACATTTGAAGACACTAGATATTTCTGTTAAACTTCCGGAAATTTGAAAACTGTTGGATGCCAACCGAAGCTGAAACAGTCGCTGGAAGAAACTCTGCTACCTGTTTTAACAAACATGAACTTAGGGTCTTACATGGGTATATTGCGATTCGGCCGACATGTATTTCATTTCAATCCTGATTCAGTCGATATATGGTTGGCGGTTTCGAGTTCGATTCCCGGAGCGGGTTGTCGTTTAGTCGAAGTAGAAATTCTGTTGGTGGGCAGATTACACCGGTGTAGCGAATTACTTGATATGTTCTTGATAAAAAAAAAGTCTCCTATCGCATTTGAGATGTTGCGAAAATGACTTCCGGTCATTTTGGCGGACCATCTTCTCCCAACAATAAAATCCGAGCACACTTCACGCAATACTAATTTCAAAGCCGAAGGACGATCGAAGATTATACTCCAAATATATTTATATGCTCGGTAATGGCTTTCACGCACGAAGGCCAGCGTTTCAGTTTGATTTCGTCCCATTCAGAACCCGTCCCCCCGTCTGTTTCTATACGCTGGTCCGCGCGCGTATCAATGATTTTTACTCACAAGCAGTTCGCCGGCGCTGTAACGCGTATTCGCGGCACGTACGTATTAGGGCTTAGCCTTGTCGCACAAAGGCGCCATTCACTGGGCACGATAGTCTAGCCTCTGTTTATCGGAGGTAATTTTTGTCAAGGAAATGTTACGTCGAACTCCCCCCTCCCCTTTATAGTATTTCCCCCGTTTGATTAATTGCCGGCAGATGGTCGTCGTCAGAGTCGGTTCAGAGTGGCTGGGAATACCTGTATGCAACTCGCGTCTCTGAGATTTTTTCCCTTCTCATGGGTATAGCGTCTCAATAGACAAGGCAGCCTTAGCCACCTTTAGTGTACAGACTATCATTTGGTAGCTTAAGGTAGCAGTGACGCTGATTCTATGGTCCACAGTTCCCCAATGCAAGAAAATTTTAAGTCGTTTTTCTTGCATTTAAATCGGACATTATCAAGATTTTTGAAGTGTCTTAAAACCACCTACAAAGTCAAATCATATTTTGTGGGATGTTGCTTTTAATAATCAATAAATAAATAATTAATGAAAAATTCTGATATTCGGTGAATTATTAGAAGGATCGAGAAGAATGTCAGATTTTTTAATAGCAATTGCCAAAAAGGCAACCATCTTAAATTTATTGGGTCTCATACAATACGAGAATGTAAAATTTTTGATATTGATCGGAATCTACTTGGGAAAAGTTTGTGAATCACCGGTGATACCAAGGTCATAGCCTCATATAAACTAGTGAAAAGCGAACGCCATTATACCTTTAGAATTTTTTGAATGCCTGCAACATAGGAAAGGGGACGCCCTTTGACTCGCTTCCCACTTGATTTCGAGCATTCGGGTATCGCTGAAATCTGGCGTCCACATCGGAAGGGATTTCGAGAAGTAGTGGAGAGAGAGAGAGGGTGAAAAAAAATATTGTTCCTACTGATTCATGAATAATACATGGAGCGTAGTAGGCTATATATTGTAGATGGTAGAAATGGTTTAGATGCATCACAATTACGAGCTTGATATTTTCTCGTGAGCGACAATCAGCCTTTCCTGCGCCTCGCCAAGTTTTTGAAAATAATTTTTATTGACGATACCCATCTTTCACATATATCGGGAGAGTTAAAATTCGCATTGGTTTTCCAGGTATACTTGTAAATTATCTCCCATCTTACCCTTCATAAACAATTTATTTGGCAAATATGGAAATGTTTAATTGGAAATCTTGGAACCACTCCCAAACTCTTAAAGCACAAGTTATTGATACAATTTTGAGAAAAATATCTTGAAGCTTGTTGAAATGGGTGTTGCCATCCATATAAGACTAGCGCACATTTCAAGTTCAAATCGTTCAAGAACAATTCCTCTTACGATTTTTTTAGTTTCATATTTTGTTTATTGGGACTTTTAAATTTCTCGAATTTATACTATTTTTCATATTGAGATATTTGTTGATAAATCCTTCCAAATTTAATTAATCAAGATAAGAGTGGTTTCCGTACTCTTATTTCGATCTTGATTCTTTTATAAAAAATGAAAATGTGTCTGATATGAGATTGGCGGTAGGCACCTTAATATCTCTTCCAATGAAGAAGATTCATGAGAATCCTTTTATTAAAAATTGGAAATTTGATCGATATCAGCGATATTTGATAGATACAGTACGTTTTTCTTTCTGTGTTACACTCTCTGAATAATGGTGTTTGGAAATATTTTAAGTTAAGCCTGCGTTTAAATCCTGTTTTGAAATTCCGAGTTTGAAACCAACCCCCATATGATAGAATTGAATAAGTCATGTTCCATATGGTTTCGTGAGTCTTCGAAAGTTATTCTCTCGTAATATAATTTGTTATTAGAACGTTGGGAGGGACTGACAATTTATATAGGCCCATCATCTATATTGATCTTTGTAGTGCAAACGCCTAAATGGTGCACTCTGCACATCAACGCCGCCAGGTGGCGTGCATAGACGTTTTTGGGCGGCAGCGCCGCGACTCAGGCTCCCCGCCCAAATCCGCGTCCATCTCTCTGTCTCACCCCGGAGTCGTCCCAACGAGACAGTAATTGCTATATTTACCGCGGGGAGGCGTGGGCGAGCATCGCCCCATCCGCGAAGGCGAGCTGTACAAATGGCGGGCTAATTATTCGAGACAAAACCAGTTTCGGTTTTCCCTTCCTTCGAAATAATTTACGAGAACCTGACGGCGATAACATTACACCACTCTAATGTGTATGGTCGAGACAGGCAGGTCGATCAAACGCGACAACAAAATTTGTTACATCAAGTTATGTCACGATCATGAATGCATGATAGGATTTAAAAAATCCTATGAAATATCTAGGGTGACAATTTTGTTTTAATAAATTTGTGCAAAATTTGCAATAACAACCGATCATGGTCTGATGTTAGTCCTGTAAGTAGCCCCTAACAAAACTCAAGACAATTGGTTTGCGATATCGATCGATTCGAGTTTTCCTGTTAGTGTTAAAAATTTATTTACATTAAAAATAATTGCTCTTTTCTGTGATGTTTTCATAATGTTCATGTATGTATGTGCATGCATTACTTTGTTATAGGCATTTGATTCTTTTTTGGTGTGCGTGACCTACTTCGCCACTAAACATAATGCGCAGCAATTGTCTATGGTTGTTCCTTTTAGTCATTGGCTTTTTTCATCTTCGTTCACGTTGGCTCGCCGGTTATTTCATTCTTAAATTCTGCATATGCTGGAGCGTATGCAGGCATCCGTCGGATGATTATTATATTTATCGAGGGACGCTTACATCGGTATTTTTATGGGTCACTCAACCCAACTTCACTGCTCAGAAATAGCATTATATTTCGCACAAGAGCGCCCCCTGTACATACAGGTACACTAGTGTACTTTATCCACACAATTACATTAAATGGCCGGGAATTCAAATTTATGCCAACAGTTTCCATTTGAATGCTTATATTGCTAACCATCTGAACTGTAAATCATGGTGTCTTCTTTCTGAATAGTTTCTCATTCTACGTTTTTTCAGGTATTGCAAAGATTCTGTCTGTTTCAATACGCTTTTTATAGAAGACTACTTATATTTTTTATGATATTGATTGGTTCATATTTTACTTAAATATTTGATTTTCTCGGTAATGTTTATTTTAAGAATAGCTAAATGCTTGCTTACTTTCGGTGAAATATCAGGCGTCCTGCAGATCAACAACTAAATTGTTCTGTCAGCCCAATCGAGCAATGCGAGAGTATTTTTTTGTGCTTTTTTTCATTCATACGAGAATGATGGCGTATGATTTCTTACTTGGTAATTGCGCTTGCAGTGTGAAAATGAAAGTCTGACCGACGATTTGTACGAACATAAAAAATATGGGTTCAATAGTTACACCCCAGCGTGGGAAACCGCATGAGAAATAAAAGTTTTGCATTACCCATTTATATGCTTTTTTCCGTTTTCTTTTTTAAAGTAGTGAGAAAACCGCAAGTCTTTCACAATGCCGTTATTCTTTCTTTCCATATGTGACGCCATTTTTTATTTTCAGTAAATCAGTATAATTAATTTTAATCGCATTCAACATGGAACAGTTACAATTATTATCATAATTGCCATTGTTTTTATCAAACTCAATCCTGTTTTGGTTTGTCTATTTAACCGTAATTTTAAAAAAAACACTATTGTGTTTTTGTTAACTGTTATTTTAAAATCACTTTTTTTAAATATTGTTAAAATAATTTTATGTTGAAATATGTAATGTTAATGAAATTCTCTTTAAACATAATTTAATTTCTAATATTTCGATCTGACAGACTCGTGTCTTTCTTGTCACTTTAAGTGTATTTTTTCTTAACAATTATGCTGAATTCGTATTTGAGATATTTTAAAGATTATCTAATCATATAATTTGATATACGCCCAAATAGATTTAAGCAATTACTTTAAGATATTCTGTTCAGTTATCTCGTCCGAGTTTTCTATGAATGGAAACTGAGCGGAATGTTTCCTCCTGCCTTCTACAAATCTTCGATCACGAGCGGCTCTTTGATGTAGCTTTGATGTTGGCGGCGAATGGGCGGCCTAATTGTTTCCAAATTAGATTTCAATTCAACTATGGGAGGGTTCAAAAACTAAGTTTTGCCAACTCGCCTGCGTTTGCCAGTTCTATTCGTTGCTCGGCGTTTTATTGACCTAAATTCATTCACAAAAAAATGTGTAGGCCCAAACGTGAACCTCCGCATTTGCCCACACACATATATAAAAGATAGACTAGAAACAAACAAACCATAAGGAAAATCTGCCGGCACCTAACATTCTATCTATAGCTATATATGGTAAGGCGTATTGCGAATGATGATATCTTCAAATCTGGCAAATTTTGGGTGACCACATGGTATCCGTTTCGAATAGCCCCATCGAATTTCTGAAGCAAAATAAATTGTGTTAGAGCTTATCATATTCTCTGAAAATTAAATTTAATGTGACTCATTTAATTTTTTCAATTCGTTTAATCTGTATTTTTTCTTCTGTTGATTAAGACTTGACAAAATATCAAAACGAATACTTACAAATCGGGAGTGGATGTGAGGGGTTAATAAAGGTTGGGAATTGAGTTTGACCAAATTTTGGTAACCGTCCTAATAAAACAGTGGTCCAAATTGTTTTTACGACATGCCAAAAAATAGAAGCTTTTCCTGTCTTGTAAATTAAGATTGACGATAGCTAGTTGCCAAAACTTGTTTTCCTGTTGCTCGTTATCTTGGTTGCATTTATTCGAAATGAGTTTCAACGAATTTTTTTCAAATTAAACACGGATACATAAAAATATTATGTCAATAATAAAATACGTCGTTAACATAAACCTGGTAGCCTGTCAATGGCAGTTAAGCCAAATAGTCTTTTGTCAATTGATAAATTTATTGATTGATAAAGCCAGGGATCCGGTGTTGAAGTGCCTGTCTGTTCGAAACTCTGTATTTTTCGCAATTACCAGTTTCAATTAAAAAATAATAGTAACATTTTATTATGAACAGACGAGTCCACCATTCATCCAGATTTTACCAAATGAAAGCAGTTTCTTTAACAGTACTCAGCCTCAACAGTACTTTTTGCAAACCATCAAGAATTGATTTTCAAGTTTATCTATTTAGACATAAACAGTGTCCTTTACTATTGGACATCTTTTCAACCAGTTATTTATTATTTAACTGGTTGGAAATCATTTCATTTATCAAATTTCTACTTGTATGTATAATCTATATTTTTTCTTTACTTTTATTATTATTTCTTCTATTCTATTTTATTATTATTATTTCCCCATTAGCAGTGGAACTGTTTTATCTGCTGTGAGTCTTTTTTTTAGATATTTGGTAGTAGTGTCGCCCGGACGCGGATTCACTGAGCATGATGCAGGTGCATCGATGCACCATCTTATATATGAGCACCGACTCAAGTGGGACGCCAGCGTGGTCTTATCCCATTTCACGCAGGTCTGCGATTATACCTGTAGAGTCTTCTCAGGATTAGCCATAACCTTAAAGCCGAAGCTCGAGCGCAAGCTTGAATAATGGCACCCACCTGACTTCCATAAAAAAATAATCGAAGACAAAAAAAAGTAAAGTCGTGGTTACATCACTTTTTTTCTCTGCACTTACCCCGCGTTGGTAGAATATTTTGTAGGCCGGAACCTGTGGCTCCGACAAGTCTATGGGGAGGCGAATGCCTCTGACAGCGTCCAACACTTGAAGCACGATGAGAACGAAACTCGCTAGCGGTTGGAGGTACACCATTGTGCGGCCGGCGACGTTGGTCCTCCGGGGAGAGGGAACGATATCACGGAGACAAAAAAAATGAGAGCGGCAAAAAAATATCACCAGATCTGCGGTCACGGTGATGCGAGATGATTTTTTTTGCACGCCTGGAGACAAAGTTTGAAAATGGGGAGGTCTGCAGGAGTCCGAGATAGTGGAAGGTCGTCAAAAATATTCTGCCGGTCACAGGGTCAAATGTTTGCCGCAGTGAAACAATCTGAGGTAACCCTGCACGTGGGAAAACTACCAGGTAAAACTTGCACTATGACTCAATAATCGTTTCTGTAATCAACTGTTTAGTGCAACACTGGACACGATTCAAGTCGGTCCTAAAATTCACCGATTGTAGAAAATGGTCAATCTTAGGGAGTTCTATTTCCGATTTGTCTGCAGTACAAATACTCGCTGTCAGCATCATCTGACTTCGCAGTGAGATGGCGGCTACTGGTTCTGGTAGCGGATGGATCTCCTGGAGATGGTTGACGCTCTCGATGGAGAATATTTCGACGTCTCAGTGGCGACCGCGTCAAGTTCTTACGCTCATGGTGTCCGTAGACGAATTATACTGAAAGTACAACACGAGAGAGATGCGCGTTCAATATCAAGTCTCACTTGGCGAGATGATGACGACACCGGCCATGGAGGATGCGATCTCTGTGCGTGGACACTGAACTCTGCCGCGTCTTTCCTCGTCGAACGCCGTATATATCTGTGTGCGTGCTTGCGCGAGAGGAAGATCCTATTGTCGGAGTCGGGATCGCAGCATCCACAAGTGTGTTGTTGGTGTTTGGCGTTGGGGAGGGGAAAAGCGCGCTCACTGTTGTTCTGCTGCTGCTGCTGTTGGGATTCGCACGTGCGTCTGATGACGATGTTGCTCTCTCTCTCTCTCTCTTCAATGGGTGCGCTGACGATGTGCGCGCACTCCTGGAGACAAATGTGAACCACTTGCGGAAGAGGTGCGCGATGTTGCTTGACGATGACTACGTTCCTCCGCCGCACGTGAAGTAGTTCCACTATGCCTCACGATTCGAATCGAGACAGTCTGGAATCCGTGGATCTCCTTTCGGTCCAACAGAATTTTCTGATCAGTCACAATAGTTATTTCTAATGCTTATTAACATGAATTTCACGCAGAACCAGAACCAGTTGGGAGTCAACCAGGATTAGTTATGGCCAAATGTGGTGGTGTCTTCTTATGTCTGAAATCAGAATTTTTTGAGTTTTTCAAAAAAACAATTTTGGTCTATCTTATTTGACCAAGGATTCTTGTTGATGCTACTGATAAATATAGTGTCGCTTCACTGCTCAAAACTGTTACGTTTGCTAATCGAAGGGTGACGATCTTGAAGGTTTTACGAGTCAAAAGCTAGATACATACAGGCTGACGTTGTCTAGTGACGGATGGCCTCATGGTACAGTGGTCCTCGTGCTGCTGCTGATGGTTGGCCAATTTCTTTTCTGTTGATGTTTTGTTTACTCCACAATGGCCGAAACAGTCCGATGCTGATGTCTGTGCTGCCGTGGCGCCTCACGATGGTTAGCCTCTTGTCTCATTTATATGTGGGCTTGCTCTTCTTCGATAAGCCAGTTCATTGATGGAGAACAAAACTAACGTGACGTGCAGGTTGTGTGTGTATATATGTGCAGCAGCGCAACGTGTGTGTACAGTGATGCTGGGATCTCTGCCTGGTAGCCTATACATGTATGCTCGTCGCTGCTCGCTTGTAGTAATCCTACTACGACGATTATTTATAGTCGTGCCCTGCTCTCATGAATGGCGGTGGGCCGATCTATTCTTGATGGGGGATGCGGATAGCCGGAGAGCTTGGACGAGAGAACGAGAGAGAGAGCACTTGGAGACGCGTCTCTTACACGTACCACTTGTATAGTAGGCCTAGTAGTAATAGTGGTGGTGTAGGGTGAGGTGGTGATGGGGAGTGGTTGTAAGTTGTGCCAGAGGGTGGTGGAAGGGTGGTGGGTGACGCTCCCCCTGGTGGAGCCGGTTTTTGGGGTGGTGAGAGTGGTGTAGGCCGCCATGTTGAGGGGTGGAGCATCGCCAACTACCACCACGGTTGGCCCCTCGCGCGTTTTCTCCAGTTTGCTTCGCTTACCTGCCTACCTTTTACCTGTACCCAGCTTTTTATGCTGCGAAGAATGAAACCAGCTCGCGTGGAAGGACGACAGTCTACCTGTCCGCCGTGAATGCTCTCTCTCTCTCGCCCTCCCCTCCCATCCCCCATCCCCCAAGCCATTTTTATAACTCGAGTTGCTTTCTCTCCACCTCATACACCTTCCTACACCACCTTTCGTCGTCCTTCTCCCCAATCCCCCATCACACCACCCCTCTTTCCCCCAAGCCATCCAATCGCCTCCTTTCCTTTTCGACCCCTCGCCCTCTTCTCCCCACTTCCCTCCCCCTCCCCCATCCAGGTCGCTCTTCCTTCCCCCACTCGTCTGCCTCCCCCCCTACCTTTCCATCATACCCTCCCCCTCCCACCGCCTCTCTACCCTGCTCCAATCTCTTCTATTCCACTTTTTCTTCTCGTTCAGGTTCTTACACCTCTAACCTGTTGCAGTACGCCAGATTCATTCCCCACCCGTTGAACGTGTGGCAAGGCTGCCTGGCCGTTTGCAGGTTGTCGTCCATCGTGCTTACGATGGTGGCCACGTAAGCGCTTTTTCCAGGTTTTTCAAGCAGAAGATCGTGCATGGTGTTTGGGCGTCATAACAATTTATGGAAAGACATAATTCTATTTATTATTGAATATTATTTTTTATCTTCCCAAACAATGGTATGAAGTTGGTGGTATAAAATGAAGGTTGGTTGGTGGTGGGTTTGGTGAGTAATTAAGGAGGCTTTTACTTGATGCAATTTGCCAGATCACAGCTTATATAAAATTGAACTGAATAATGCATCTTTTCTGTTCTGCAACATACTTTCGAAATTATTACTTGTAAAAATGCGCTGCATTTGTCATAAGTATAGTCATCTACACCCTATCCGAAAAGCAAAACTGGTTCCCAAACTGTTGCTGCCCACTTTTCGAAAACACGAGAAAGGCGACCGCACAACAGATGTTGCCATACTGTTAGGGCGTCGTTATTGATAAAAGATTTTTAGTGAATTTTCTCGAACTGGCGGCTAGAAATGCGTCTGTTTATCTCGCGGATGGAAAAGAAAGTTAGTTTGGAAATGCTGCATGGGAAAGAAGTTGGCGGGGGTGGGGATGCACGACAATAGGTAACAGAATGATTGTACTAGGGTTTGATATTAGCTCTCTCTCTCTCTCTGTGGGGAGAGAAGAGGGTGCCAGTGTGCACCTGCCATTCGTTAAGGGGGGCGGGCACACATGTTGTACGTCTTTAGGTTTGCGTAAATTCGTTTCAGAAACATTAACCAAAAAAATGTTTATATAACTTTTTCATTTCCTTATTTCTTGTAATTTGCTTTCATTCCCAAAATTATTAAGAGACCAGAGTTTTGTTTCAGTATCATTGTGATTATTGCTTAGAATCTGAGTTAATGTCTGTGTTTCCAATGCTGATTTGGATTCCCACGCTTTGCTGCTATTACTGCAAACATGGACATGGTCAGTTGATCAAGTTGGTGCTACTACATTTGTTCGAACTATATAAATCGGGCAGCCACAATTTTAAATCAAAAGTTATGGTATTGTAGACGTTTTCAAATTTTTTAAATATACGTAAAAGTAATTATTCTACATGAATTCAACACCTGTGTTCAACATGAGTTATTAACGGTTTCATATAGTAATTACAAATACATTGTCTCGTAAATGAAAGGTTGGATGGGTACGGCTCGGTTCGAGCTACTAAATGTTATAATTTCTGACTCCCGCTCATCCCTCCAACCGCAGGTGTGCTTGAGCAAGGTGCGTTAAAGTTTCCCCCTACTCCAATTTGCATATTCGATATCTCGCTCTCTGTCGAATCAGGAGAATGCCATGTCGTTGTCACTTTGAATCTGACTCATACCTAGTATTTTATAGTTTGTTTTTAAGATTTTGTAAATGTATTTTCATTTTTTTGGCAAATTGGGCGCCTCATCCAAAGACTTTTGTAAGCAGCTGTTTGTGAATGAAAGTAGGGAGGAGGGGGCTATCTTTACTGGCCTGTCGGAGTCGGCAGATGCACATGCTCTCCTCCACACCACCGTTTCACTATACAGGTATATATATCCTACCTGTTGCTCAGTCGTCCACCTTGCGCTGGGCAGGGGAAGGCCGGGAGAAAGGGGGCGGGGTCATTCGAGCGATAGGGAGAGGGGATGTAGCGACGATGCTGGTGCAGGGTCGTATTTATTCTCCCTATTTCCCCTCCCTTTTTCCTCCCCTCTCCACCCCTCGCCCCCCACACCATCATCTCCCGTTTGGCCCGCGGGAATAATAAAATGCATCAAAACCTTTAGGCTTGGAAATCGGATGGGATTTCTTTTGTGATTTCTTTTGGTCGACCTTATAAGGCGCGTCGCAAATTGGTCAGCGCCGATTTGCCGGTGAACGGGGGTCTTCATTTCCAGTGCCGAGTGAATGCACCCATGCTGCAGCGTTTGCACCCGACCCAATATAAAATGTCATGGAGAAATAATCTATCAAATGTTTTGTCAGTGTCTGCCTATTGCGGATAACCAACCTGAAATGAAAAAGTCCGTTAATACTTGTAGGTTCAAGTTATGATAGGTAAAAGGCATATTATTCGTAAAGCAATGCATGCTGCCCCGTTGTGTTTAGGTTAAGTTATTGTTTGTACTTTGAGCGATCGATCATGTTTCGTGGATTACTAAAATTAGTCGTAATTTACTGGTACTGTTTATTTAAAATTTATTTGCCCTCGTAAGCAACCTATAATTTTGGCTCATTAATTTGCGCGGCCCTGCTATCCGTTTCGTAATTTTTGATTATAATGAAGTTGCTGCGCTCCATATCTGACAGCAATAATGGATGATGTTGTTTCATTGCGGTTTACATTTAAACTAGGCTATGAGCTCCTGAGACCATTACTCTCAAAAGGGATCTTTCTGGATTGCCATGTAAGTTGGAACGTTGAACCAACCACCAGATCCCAAATTTGGAGATTACGTGGATATTGTAAAAATTTGGCAGCATTGCTTTTTTCTCTCTTCAGAATCTGAGGTTCAAAGTTGCAAAATCACAAATGCCCGGCCTAAGGGGACCTGTAGCAGATGTCCAGCCCCGCATTTTGCCCGTGTCCAAGAGAGCCACACAGTACCGAAGTTTTATTTCCATGTGCTAGCGCGAAAAGCTCGTCTTGTCAGTACTCTTGTGTGGACACGGGGTATCGGGAGATTGCGAGTTTTGGGCAGCTGTTGTGCCGCCCGCGCATCGATTACGATTGTATACCGGAAGAGTCTTGTTGTACAAACGCAACGTTATGTGTAAAATGTTCGTCGTGGGCCGAACAACCTCCTACGTCCTTTGAATCCTCATGAGACATCGCGTATTTATTATTGACTCGAAATGGGCATCATTGGTGTGACACAAAAAGGTGGCACGGACATGTTTCACCTATTAATTAAATTGATCGTATTCTGCTTTCAAATTTATTCTGAACACAACAATATTCTGACATCAAAGGTATTGCAAATTGAAAAGTAGACTCCATCCAATAAGAATGCAGTTTGTGCCCACCACTGCATCTATGACGATTGGCGACAGCTGCGTTGGAGGAAATTGAATAAAAGTTGACACAGATTCTCAGACTCGTCACATTGGACAACGCACATACCGTGTCGCCCGCCATGAGCGGAGGCCTGCTGTTCCGTCATTATAACCTCAGGGGGTCTACGTCATCAATTAGAAGAGCCATGTTATGGCCCAACTACAATTCAACCGCTCAACACCCACCATCAGACCACCAGAGGGCGCGTCAGGTTAGGGATACAAATATGTTGCGTTAGCTCAGTTGACTGAAACAGACTTGTGGGTAACATGGTCGGAGGTTCGATTCCCGGTGCGAATTTGTACCCGGAGTACTAGCGAGAATATGTCGTTCTAATAATGCCGAGTAGAGTGGTATAGATTTCACTTCAGCTATGCATATTTGTCCTACATTTGCTGACGTGTAACTGCTAACACCATATGGCCTTGCGATCGCGTTTTAAACTGCTTGTGTCCCGTATTTTGCCCCGGATGCCATTTTGACTGTCAAGGGCGATTGCTGATGGCTGTGTTGTGCTCTAAACGGGGACAATGCCGCGTGTTCCTCGTATTAGCTCTTCTATTTCTCGCTTCCCGAATCTGGGTTAACTGAGACACGGAAGTCCTCATCTAAATCAAACTCAATATATATATATCAAACAAGTCTATGCATTGTTCACGCATAGCTGTGATGTGTTCTGTAGTACTTACTGACTGTGTGGTTCGGCGGTCCCGGGTTCGATCCCGGGGTACTGGTCATTCCCCTCGCATAGTGCCTGAGCACCACGCGTGTGCCGGCATAACAAGGTGGGCGTGAGTTTCGATATGTGTTGAAGCTCTTGCGTATTCTCATACTGTGTCAATTTGTTCTAGGAAGCAAAGGAAAATTTATAAATAATGTAAACAGAAATTGTACACATATTTAGGTTTACAATGTGACAGCTTCAATGATTATTTTTATTGCATGATTTGTTGCGCCCACCGAATATTTGCTGCCCTTTTAAAAATGAGTGTTGGCAAACAGTACATGCACTGTGACAGGGTGACCAACGTTAGTCATTATTTAACTAATAGAGAATCTGGACAGCGCGTAGTAAAGTTGTCCTTAATTAAATTTGTTGTGTATAAAATCGTTCGATTCACGTCGAAACAGATTTTCTGAATCTGTGATTTCCTGATTTACAATATTATTGTAACAGAACTTCGTTATTAGGGTCATTCGAAACTATTTTCTTGCTAAATGTGTTGTAGATGTGCCAAACGTGTATGTTCGAAACTGAATGTGCGCACGCATTTTTTTTAATATAAATTTGCGTGTCACTTGGTAATCGAATTCTAGGTTGATATCGTGTTTCTACGTCAGCGAAAACTTATTGACGTCAGATTGTTTAGGTTTTGTGTGCCTTGTCGTGGTCACGGTTGATTTGGCTTTTGAAATGTCGCGAAAGCCCTTCGCATTAATGTCTTATGTGCGTATTCATCTATTTTATTACGAAATTAGCGGCTCTATTTTTTCCCATAAATTTTCTGCTTTCTTGCAATTTAGTGACGGGAACATTCATTGCAATTAATTTTTGTATGTCCTCCTGAGGCTTGCGGGACTTACGGGTATATTTGATTTCGCACGATGATTGTTTCTTTTGCAAATTCACTAGTTGTGCAGACTGCTACTTTGGAAATTCTGAAACTTGAACGAATTATGCTTCAACTTATGGTTTACAAATGACTACTTTGCCAAACTGGTCACGGTGAGATACGGCACCAAGATGGCAAATTCCCAAATTTTGACGTTTTTTTGACAAAATTCGTAAAAAATAACTAATTTTAACGAAAATATTTTTTTTTAAATTTTACATTTTAAACTTGAAGATTCGCATATTCTGACGGTGCAAATCACATGATTGCATAAAATTTGATAAAAAGAAACAGGTATGAAATTTCATAAGAATGTCTAAAAAATAATTTTCATCTAAACTTCTGTGGTTAATTCGGCCCACAAACATTTGGAAATCAAATGTATCAAACGAGTATGCGTTTTGTGTGCTTAACAATTGTCTTGTTCGGACGACACATTGTTTTAAATGTTTGCCAAAACCACCCGAACAAATTGCTAATGCTTTGACGAGGTTGTCCTAAAATTATGCAGGTGTCATGAAGGTGGTCAGTCCAGTAAGTCCAGGTGCTGCTAATTCGCACGTATTTCGAGAGTTTTAATTCGTAAGCTTTTTTGTGATGGTTGCGTGCTTAGGAGAACTCTACTGGGATTAATTCTTTCGTGAAGTGTCTACATCTTAATCTGCTGTCGCACCCAATTTGCACGCCCATTTTGTAAAGAAACAAAAGATTTTGTACAAATAAGTGAAATGGCCTTGTTGTGCACGAGCGACCTCTGTTGGTATATTTGCTTATTGTTAAAACCAATACCACCATCTGAAAACTACTTTAACACGTATACGTTGTACCATATAAATATTATTTGCTATTAAAATTGCATGTGCGGATGCAACCTTGATTCTTGACATTTCCTGGACCTTGTGTCCTAATTGTAATCATAGAAAGGTTTTCAAAAGCGTTTTTGCAAGTAGGGCATTGTCATGTGTCACTTGGCAGTAGTGTGTTGCCGAATGGTCTCTCAGTTTGACAGACCATTCGCATAGCGCAATGATGACCTATCGTGTCAGCGGATGATTGTTCTCAGGCCATCGGTTGGTCTCAGGTGGGGAAAATAGTGCCACGTGGATTGGGGTCTCAGCAGATGGTGCCAATATAGACAGCTCGGCCAATCACAAACAGGTTCGCACGTGCGCTAATCTCCTTGTCCGCCACTCTGATCCCCATTGTTCTGGCATTTAGGCAACATCGGTGATGTTGTGTTTTTGGCGCCCCCTGCGACATGGCAATCCAGACCGATAACATCCGGACTGTGCTTGCTTGTCGCAGGATCGAGGCTGATGGATGACTTTTTGGAATTGAATGGCGGGTTGGGTGTATGTTGACGAAGGAGGGGGAGAGGGGAGGGTTGTTCTCGGGACTCTCAATTATAGGTGGAGATTTTTTGTCTTGCTCTCAAAATGGCAAAATATATATGTCTTTAATGACCATGACTAAGTAGAATCGGGACACACAGCTTGTGACATCACTTCAATATTCTGTTGAAAGTAAAAGAAGAGAAAGATGATCGGCATATCGACTCACAAAGTATTGTGCTAACAATAAGGCATAATAATCGGGTGATCTCTATTACAGGCAGTGCCTGTTGTGGTAATGTTTGGGGTGGGGGAAGATCGAGACAACATAATTATTATTTCTAAACTGAGAAAAAGTGTTTTGAGAAGAAAAACGCAAAACAAGATCTTGTAAAAAAAATTGACCTCGTCTCAAGTGATGTTCTTGGTCAAGGGGGGGAGGGGGCGGAAGGAATGGGTAGGAGGTGGAGTCAGTCAGGGAGGACGAATATGAAGTGTCTATTTGGGCCGGACACTTAAGGGACCAGATTGAGCGATCGACTTGATTTCTCGGGAGTCGACTATCAGCGCGTGTCAATCTTCATTCTCGCCACGAGCGACTTGTCCATTGTTGAATGACGAGTCCAGTTGGTGCGCTCTGACTGGTAAGAGATATCGTTCTGCTGGTGGACTGACTTCAGGCGTGTTGTCCGTGGGCTGAGTGCGTGTCAGCCCACGCGGTCGGCCTCCTGGTGCGACCAAGTGAGCTGCCGGACCCCTCCCCTTTGCCGACCCCCCTCTGATTCTCGCTGTGGTCCCCTGGTGGAGCTGTGGCCCGTGGGGGTGGAGAAGTTGTCTCGTTAAGTGGTGCTCCTCTATCTTGCCCCGCGATGCCAATGTCTGATAGATGGCGCTGTTCATGAGTGCGCCAATCAGACGTGACGCCAGTTCAGCGCGTGTAGAAACAATCTTCGTGAATGCCAACTCCTCGAATCGATGAAAGGAGTGCACTCCTATCTCCGATGTAAAAATACGATGTTGTTAAGGATATCCAACAGCGTGTTCGCTCTAATAAGCGGACGAACAATAAGCGAATTAATTTCTACATTCGAATCTGATTTTGCATTATATTGACCAGAAGCTAAGCTGTCTTGAGCGATCAAGTCGTACATTCTGAATAAAACGATGATAGCTCAAACAAACGTCAGCAGAGAGGGCACAAATTAATCCATGACAATATTTATCGAAATTGGGATAAACAAAACGGGGCAAGCATGTTTTTCTATTGATTTCATTTCAAGCTATTTTTACCCGCGTTAGTTTACAATGTGCTTACTCCCTCTTCTAGTGTTGGAAATCCAACGTTAATTGTGAATTGTAATCTGACCACCGTATTATGTAACTGCGCCGCGAGTAGACAAATTAAGACACTGAATACCACTTCGGCGAAGTATCGGCTAGCTCGACTTTACTGCAGTGGTAGTCAAAACACTTGCAGCATTAAGTCAAAGCGATAACATATGCCCGATCACCATGTACAAAATACAGCACTGAATAACATTCTTTTTTGCCGTGTTCTGTGCATGCACAAAATATTTTTCCCAAATAACTTGTAAATACACTTGTATTTTGCGGGAACTTTGGTGTGCGAGAACTTTGTTATTAGTCAAATTGTGCGCCTGACAAGGCTTCCACGATAGTGTCATGGCCACCAAAATTCAGGGGGAGGGGGTTGTCTTGTCTTCATCAAGCTATCTACCTTTTCACATGTGCCTCCGAGCGACAAATTCTACCCTCACCCGTCTTCCTATGCATCTTAATCGTAGAGCGTTTTAACGTCTAGCTGTAATGGTGACCCTGTATGTAAAGGAACGCGTGCTGAGATAAGCGCGCAATTAATATATGTTTGGGTTCCCCCTCACTTAAGCTGCAAGGATGCAAAACATTGGGGGAAATCCCCAGAACTAAAACATTTAACCACTGTCTTGTAATTATTATTTTTTAAATATATTTGTGCTATCATGTTTTTGCTATATTTTTTAACGTAACAAGTTGTTCCCAGACAACTGAGTCATATAACATCACGTCGGCATTGACAAGTGGCAATATTTATTTGAAGGATTTTTTGATAGGACGTCTGTGTAAATCGGAAATGGTGAATTCGTGACCGCACAGAATGAAAGACGAACCCAATGGAAAGTCAAGAAATCTGAAACGGATTTTCTTAAAAATTATTTTAGACATTCCTTGATATTTAATGAAACTCTATCTTTCTTTAATATTTAAATAAATATGCGGTTTCTTCGTTTATTTTAATTATGAGAAACTTAAGGAAAATGTTGAGATGCAGAGAAATTGGGCACCACCTGCTTTTAGGGAATCGTGCGCCCCATGATTGGACAACATTGCCAACCGTTGTTAGGCGGGCGCCACGTTGTTCCTCACGTGTCGCGACAATTCCGAAAACGGCAAATCAATTCAATTTGCAGGCGCGTCCCTTCACTGACGATTGGCGCCGTTGATGCCCCTCCGTCCTTACACACTACTTGTGTACACAGACACCTACCAAACGAGTGTACGGGGTGGGTAAGGTTCTGGTAGCTTCAATCTTCTTGAGTCCCTCGTTGAAACTGACATCCAATTTTCCTTAATGCAATTTCTGAATTCAGACAGCACTGGGGTGAAAGAGTTCTGGAACATGGAGGAGGGAACAGAAGTTGGACGTGATGGTCAAGTGTAAAAACCATAGTTCAGATAAAGCGATCAAAAGTCTCGCGCCTCGCCATCTGATTGAAAAGTCGCCACCACCATAGAGTGATCTCTGTCTACTTCTCAGCACGAAATCAAAATCTATGTTGTCAGTCCACCTACTATGTTGTCAGGTCGAATAAGGTGAGGTGGACATGACAACACATGTGATGGCACCATGTTAATACAGATTGCTGTTGTAATTATCCAACCTGAATCTCTTGTTAATATTTGACATGTGGCAGTTGAGAGAGTTGTATAATAATGGTTAGCGCGTCTATCTAAAAGAATCGAAGATTAGTGGGTTCGAATCTATTGGACATTTTCGGATGGATGTGGTATTTGGCTTCGTGACGGTGACACTATTAGACCCCCAGCTGAATTTTTACTCTGGTTTCTTGGTGGCGCCACTAACGGTGTTTAATGGAAACAAATGCGACATGACACAATAGGTTCTGATTCAACCTAGATCAAATTGCATATTAAAAGCTGAAGTCTCAGGCGGATTTAACCTTCATCCATTTATTGTACCTAAACACCTTTCAGGAATCCGGGTTAGTATGAAAGCCTCCTATACCATCATCACGGTCGTTTAATTGTACAGTGATGGCAAATTAACGAGCTAGGATGGCGACGTACTGTCTAGACACTCGACTGATTTTTTTTTCTTTTTCATTCGGCATTAAATTGTCTCCCATTAAAGTGTTTGGTGACAGCGTATATCTCTGCTGCATTTGCATTCCATTGTTGAGCGCCTGCGCCGCATTCGACGTAAAATGGTTGGCCTTTTTTGTCCTCTTGTTATGAGACGAAAATGTTTGCTTGTAATAATGTACGACTCATTATACAAAATTTCCCGCACATTTTTTTTATCGACCCATGAGCTATTTATTTCAAGAATCATACACAAGACAGCTTGCGCTTTATCATTTTTGTTAACGACATTCGACTAGAGGCGCGCGAGTAGCTCTGAACATATAAGTGACGTTGTTCTGGTCTCGAACGACCAACTCCTTATTTATTGAATTAATTTCTAACTTATATCGCAGTATTTTCGCATTTCAGTCAATTACAGATTTTTGACGCTCACGGCAACGATTCATACTCTGTATAAAGCGAGTCTCCAAGCACATGGACGTGAACTGCCGTCTTTATCATAAGCATGAGTGATGAACCAAGTACACATTAATTTCTCCATTATCTAAAACCACAATAAACCTAGATTTAATCGTTTCTTACCTGTCGTTGTGACCAACTCTCTTTGTGGTGGTCAATGACCATAACCAATCGGTTTTATTAAGGTCCTGATTATAATGCCCGTTAACAGAAAATATTTTTATTTTTTTTCCATACCTCAATTTCTATAGAGATTGGGGCGTCAAATTCAACAATGTTATTTTTTCATTTTGTTTATATAAACTCCCACCACCCCTTACTCACCCTCTTTAGTCTCCTTCACTTCAAATCACAGGAGATAATCAAATAAGGCCCTAAGATGCTACTGTCGATGTCATTAACAAGATGACTGACGGGATCAGCAATTGTGACCTTTCAGCTAAAATAAATGCAGGCTGGTAATTTGCGAGAGGTATAGTGTGGAGTTTCGGTAGCTCAATTGGTAGCACTGGGCCGGAAATCCAGGTGACCGTGGTTCAACTCCCGGTCTGTACGAAACTCTGTACTCTGTATTTTTCGCTATTACCAGTTCTAATTAATAATAGTAACATTTTATTATTTCTTAAGCGAGTTCGTTTTTCATTCGGTGCTGTCCCGAACTTACCATTTCAGATTAAAATTGATAAGACAAATTTTCAGCCATCTTTCGTGCCCTCTCACCCTCATATGAGTACCATATTTCTCATAATTTCGTTGGGAACGCCTCTGGTCGCCCTTAAGAGTGGGCTGTCCTCTGAATGGATTGTAAGGTTCTTTGTCTGTCTCTCTCTGGCTATGGAGTATACTGTGTGCTGGTTCCAGTTATGCTATTCTGGCCTCTCAATCATTTTCGATGGGTGTAGTTGGTGCACGGCGCCTCTCATCATCATCAGCAAAACCTGCTGCCAGATTCTTTAATGAATGAATGTTGTCGTGGTTTATATACATGTACGAGTATACATGTATATGTGGGCAGGTCACGTGACTGTGTGTGCCGGGCGCGCGTATATTATAATGTATACATAGCATATGCTGTACATGGGAGTGGGCACATGAATGAACGGGGCACAGCCTCAACACTTTTGATCGATGGATTAATGACTCGCAGGCTCGCTCTTTAGCCACACCGAAGACACACCCTAGTTTGCTCTCCAGTTATTGTTTGCCATGTTTGCCAAGAGAGATAGGGGCTCCCTATCTAGGTTATTTACCGAGACGGCGGCGACAGAGACCGAAGCGCCACCTATGTTTCTATTCATTCTGCCCGTCTTCCTCGTTCATCAGGACGGCTGCGAGTGCCAATTGTTTGCTCGCGAGTCGACCTCATCTCGCACATCTTTATTTCCCCTAAAAAGGTGCAGTCGCTCCGCCATAAAGATTGTCAGCCATGTCTTGTTAGTCGATGGCATCCCAAATTAGCCGTTACAATGTCTGTTCCCCAAGAAAGTCTGTCAAAAATCGAGATTGTTGCGACCTTATCGTGAATCAAAAACGTGATGACTAAGACCATCGGTTTTCAAATTCGCAACATCTTTTGATAAATAAAAAGTTCAGAAGCACAAGCTGATTCGGATATATTTTTTAATGAAGACATAAAGCTAGATAGTATAGCGCAAAAAAAAGGCCAAAAGATTTTCTTAAATCTTTTTTATATAGTATAACGCAATAATTCGCATTATTGTAATTAATTGCGCTATACTATCTAGCTTTATGTCTTCATCTTTTGATAAGTCACGACGAAAGCTCTCTTTATCGAAATGTTTCGAGCGAGTAATAAAAATGCGAGCGATATGAACCCCACTTAAGGAACTTCCTTTTAAGTTCTAATTTATTTATGATTATTTATCACATACATAGTGCCATCACATACAAACACCAGTAGTGCGGTTAACTACAGTTGATTGGAAGAAAAAAAGTGTGAATTGAAATGGCCGATAATCCGGGATAGCCTTTGGAAGAAAGATGAATCGGACTGAACGGATCGCGGTAATCAAATCGAAGTAAGTCTGAGATTAAAATGCAATCTCAGCACCCCTTTAAGGTTGAAACACTATGTTGAAGTACTTGATACAAAGCTTTGCGATTTTTGTAAAGATTACCTTGCTAGAAAGCTGGCAAGTCTCCTTAACAAACGGTGTTTTTTTTAAATTATCAGATAAAATCTGTTTGGCGTCCAATTTAAAAGTTGTACCAAAAGTCGGGTTTATCTTTGGCGATGTGTTGAACGTTAAACGAAGTCCACACTGATTCGGATATGGTTAAATGAAAGCACAACGCTGTATAATAGCATATCGACACAATTCTAAATTTACAGTAAAATACCATAGATGACAAATAAATGGTTCAAAGCACGCCGAGTCGGATATGGCTTAGAAACCTAATAATATAGCAATATGATCCGACAGTTACAGTAATGTTGGTCTGTCAACGTGGTTATTTCAAATATCCATAAAAAATCACTTTGAATGTCTGATCACATTGCTATCCTATCTAGCATTATTGGTTGTCTTTTTTCTTTCGAAATACCGTAGGATTGATATTCGTAAATATTTCGTTGAATGACCAACCGCAACGATCGTAATCTGCAAAAATTTGAATAAATGCCGATTTTGACCGCCTACATGCAGAGATTATGAGAGTGATGTGGTCATCGAACGGAGTCTACGAATATCAATCCTACCGACGTTTCACTCTTTTCATTCAGATTTTGCCGCTATACTATCTAGCTTTGTGCTTTCGTTAATCGTTATTTCGAAACTAACCCGTTGGCTAGCTTCGATGACGCCTTTTGTGCACAGACAGTTCTTGAGAACTATCGTGATTAACCGTGTTTCCTGTCTCGACCATTTTGTACAGGCTATGTCCTTGTCGCCACCAATTTACAAATAGTATTTCGGTTTCTGGCGAACAGTCAAGTTTTCTTTATCTCCTGCTTTTTCACACGTACACACACAGGTAGCCACGCAACATTTTCTTTTTTTAATTGTTGATTTAATAGGTTCGCCACTTCATTCATTTAAGGAAATGCACTAAAGTGAACTAAATTGCCTTTCGTATAATGGCAAGCTTCGGGCTCTTCCTAACGCCTTCTGTCACTCGTTAGTGAGTGCCACAGGCAAAAGTAATAAGGATAGAAAAAAATCTGTTCGGTCGTATAGATCAAGGGTTGGAGGACTGTATGTAGACGTTCGTTAAACGAGGGGGAGAGTGGGGACGTGATCAGTGGGGAGGTGCGAGTGGGAATTAGGATACACTATAGGTATGGGTGCATACATAGTTTTGTTGACAGCAATTGCTTATGATTGTTGCAGATATCACGTTGTTGACAGGTTCGGTATAGTACTGTAGGTTTTGTTTTGATGATCTAAATCGGGAAGCAGACATTGTGAGCAGATTTGTTCTCCTAGTTTAACTGTAGTGAATATCACTATAAGAAATTACGTTTACCTACTTGGTGCTTGATAAAGAACAGTATACACCGGTGCGTAAACGTGTTGTTCATGAAGAAGGACTAAATTTGTAAACAATTTGTGCCGTTATCGTAATAATTTAAATGACTAGTGTTGACAGCATGGTTGTATATGGATGTACCAAACAATATTAACGTAGGAACGCGAATTTAATACGAGAGGTTTGGGAGCAGAATTCAAGACATCGTGATTTGTAGTGTTTCAGCTCGTCTATGGTTATTTTGTTGTTGTTGTTTGGATCTTATATAATGCTCCATTTCTCGGCTCAGCGAATTTGAATAATAACATCCACGTGGTAAACAATCCTGAGACAATCGATGCGATGACGCTTTCGTTGTGGCTTTTGATGCGCAACATGACGTGCGTGTTGGACCCAGAGTTGAAAAATAGAACGCTCAAAAGACTCGAGAAAAACAAAATGAGACGAAATAAAGATAGACGTATTCTCGGGTAGAAAAAAGAAATGCGCCCAACGTTTTCTTACATCTGCACGCAAGCTTTCGTTAGTCATTTCGCGCCCTGGGCAATGTTATAGTTTACTCTTCCAATTACCGGAACCAATCACCCCTCGTGACCCCTTGACTTAATTAACTTCCACCCGAACCTAGGTGCGAAGCCAGAACCTCACAGTACCAATTCAATAATCTGGGCTGGATGGAATTACTATTTCTAATTCCACTCACACGGGGATACGAAATTAAATGTGTGTTCAGACACGACTTGACCACTGTCCTCCTTCCCATTCTTTGAGTGATGACCAAAGCCATCACTGATTTGCTGATGGAACGCTTAATGCTATTACCAATTCGAAATAATTTTTTGAAATGATATTTGCTATTCAAATTTGATCCAACTTCACGAGTATCAGCCGCGCTCCCTTACTGTGGGAACCCTGGGCTTGCGCCACCGGTGTCATGTAGTCTTCCAACAAAAGGTACTGCGTGCACAACGACTCTTGTTGTTGCCATACACTCTTGTTTGTTTGGCATTTTTCTCTTTGCACCTGTTGCTGACTGACTCTTTTCTTTTTAAAGAAAATCACGGATGGAAGGAGGAGTAGGAGGGAGAGGGTTGAAGAAGTGGGTGGATCCGGGTGGAAGAGGAAAAGGGGTTCCATGTTGGGTTTGAATTCGAGGCGTATCGCCCAAGCTGTATTTCCCGCCTTTTTACACGTCCCATTAAATTCATCTTCAAGATTTATGCGGGAAATAATGTCCAACACATGTTCCACTGTCTCGATCCTTTTGGACTCTTTATCTAGTTATGTAGTCCTGCAAATGAATGCTAGCTAGACCACAAGAAACGATATTTTGCAATATCATTTATTTGATTTCGAAAGCAATTACTTGTAAAATTAATTGTTTATATTAATTGTATCATTAATTGTACTTTTTAAAATGTATTGCCGCTCGTCATGGCAATTGAGAGTGCTACCTTTTTGTGTAGTGAATATTTTCGATCTATCAGTAACGGAAATCTGGTCTGACTTTTCCAGAAATAATTCAAATTTGTTTTGCCAATGGGGTGTGTAACGTCTATAATTTTCTAAGCTGCAGCTCTGCACAATTAATGCTGCCCCATTGGCTATCCCACTTCCTCTGCTTCGATTTTTTCCGTGTTCGTTGCGCAATATTTCAATCTGTATTTTATTAATTCGGAAAAGATACGCATGCACGTAAAAAAAATATTATTTTGTCATTGTGAATACTGTCTACTCGTTTACACAATGACCAGTTGGTCAGGTGCCAGCATTTTCCAATCTTGCACGTAATAAAGTTTGGAACTGGTCCAGTTGGTCATTTTTACGAGTATGATTTACAATGACAAAATCATTTTTTTTAAGTTTTCAACATTATTTTGTCCATCCGTCATTGAAGTAGTCAGAATCGATAGATTGGCATAAGGATCAATCAAAATCTGGCAGAAAGATATGTGAGTGCTATGATTGTGTTCCACAGGTGCACTTTAGCGTTAGAATGCGCTGGTATATATTTTCCAAAATGACCATATTAGTAGCTGACTTCAGTAATTCTCATTTGGAAAGCAATTAAAAGAGGCGCAACATTTATATGGACTTCCGGTGTAATGGACTTGGGATATTTGACGTTTTGAAGTTTAGCGATGCAATTTGCTAGCAGATACGACTGTATTGCCATATAGGACTTCAGTAGGGATGTGTCCTAAGTTGATCTAGTGGTTAGCACATCTGCCTTACAGATCGAAGGGTAGTGGGTTCGAGCGCCCAAAAATAGATTCGGCAGGTTGACATATTTGAATGGATCGGACCGATGCAATTGTGACGATGATGACGCTGGTAGGCTTGCCTCGACCCCAAAAAATACAAACAAAAATTGGATTTTTACATAATCGGCCATTCTATGTCGGCTACGTGGTTCGGGAGAGATCGGAAATGACGCGCACGACATTTCGAAAACAGCCGTTAAATCTTTTCATTTCCGTCTGGCCACTTCGCCAACGGATTTTGTGTATCCGCCGCTCAAGACGGTCAATCATCGTGTTCTTGTGGCAAGGGGCTGTCGGCGGCGTGGATCACCATATTTGGCGGGAAATATCTTTAACAGCGCCAACGGTTGGCGTTCGAAATGGCGCCACTTGCGCTGTCTCTCTGCAGCTATAGGTCAAGGTGAGGGATGCGCGAATCCTTTCCGAGTTGCCGCCATAAGGTGAGCAGGCTCGACGGCCATCATGACAGCTTGCGCGCTTTTTAAAAGTTCGCGCCGCGGACAAAATACGTTATTGCCTCCGACATCCGCTAGTTAACTCTGCTCCACCTTGCGGCCTCTTCCTCTACCCCCTCCCCGTGGCCACCTGTACCCCCTCTTTTCTTGCGCCAGTGGTTAATCCCCCCCTCTCCTCCCCTTAATTTGGCCCCCTTTCTTGGTTCTCTCCTCTTCCTCCTCCAGTACCGTCGTCTTCTTCGCCGTCTCCCCCACCCCCCTTAATTTTAAATCGTCGCACACCTTCTACCTGCCCACCTGTTTATCATTATTACTACTGGCTAGATCTCCTGGCCGGTATCCACTCTCCAGGCTGAGGCCATTTTGTAGAGCAAGGCCTGCACCACTTGTACGCTTGAGTGTCACTTCAAGCCACTCCCGAAATTCATAGACGTTGTTGCGTGGCGGTGATGACATTCGAAACATACCTGTTGGAAAATTCAAAATTAAAATGCAATACGGTAACAAAAATCGAATATCAGAAATATTATATCTGTCATGTCTGTATTCGGAATTACTTTCTGTATTTTAGTTTTGTGGTTACAGATGAAATAGTGATAGGAGACAATAACTGATTATTTCATATTTGGTAAGAATAACTACACAAAAAATTATTCGGAGAAAAACTGTAGGTCAACAAATGTTAATAGTAGTTACATGCAAGCAAACAGATACAGGCATGCCCCTTAAATCCGCCACAGCATGGGATTATTATATTAGAAGAGTTATCGCCAACTCTCGTTCGTCTTTATCGTCCGGTCTGTCCCGGGCACAACCCCCATTTTTATGAATTTAACAAATGTTAGTTGGCAAATGTTTTTCGTTTTTATATTTAATTTTAGTATATTTCTCTGGTTGTTTCTGATTGGAGGTTGGAAAGGCCTCGTTTCTACCTGCCTGCGATGTCCTGGCAGCCGTTTGCGCCGCAGCACACAGTGGCGCGACGTGATTCTAATAACCGGAAGTTGTTTCGTGAATACGAATGTGCATTAGTAATTGACGCGGGGGCTATGGCCAACGTTGAGCCATATTGAGAAAAATCTGTTTAGACGAAGAGTTCACACAACCTCTCCTTACCTGCGCCTCCCCTGCCTCATCCCCTCTCCCCCAGCAACCATTCTGCCCCCGTGACGCCACCCCCACCCCCTCTAACATCTTCCTCCACCTCCTCCCCCACATCACCAGTCGTCTTTTTTCCCCTCCCAATTTCTTTCATCTGGTCTTAGCTTATTCTCTCGTTGGCGTTCATTCATTAACCGTCGTTTTATACCCTCCGGGGTCTCTCTTTTCTCTACTGCTAAATCAGATTTTTTTCCCCCTTTTGTTTAGCGCGACTTGTGTGCAGGGTGTGTTTTGATTCGCTCGTGCTTGGCGCCATTTTTTTTTTATGTCTTAACGTTTTCGCGCTTACCTTTATTTAGTAAGACTAGCTCTCTCCATGAGTCGATCAACAAAAGATGCGAGTGGCAAAGTGATGTTCCAAGGGCGGGGTTGAATGAAACTCCGTTTACTCTGAGACTCGAATATATTCGAAAATATCGTACGTGAGATGACTAAGCTACCATCATTGTTTTTTTCACTGGTTGAGGTGTGTCGAACTCATATCTCTTGAATCATGTCAGAATTTATCCACATGTTTAACTTTACGACGACTGACTATAATAAATTTTTTTTCAAAAAAAATATAAAAATCACACAATCCTGTGGCACAGTGATGTTTTCTTTCCCATAAAAAAATGATACCCCAGTTCGGTCTTATTATTTCTGTCGCAATTTCAGTACACCCAAATTTAATAGGCGTCGTAATACACCACCGCCCCCTGTTCTCTGGGAATTGGAAAACAAAACATTGATTAATATCTATGCCAAGTATCAGCAAAACCTATCTTTTCAATGTTTTGTAAAATATTTGACTATATTTCGGCTGATATTGGGTGTACTGACCACCCTGTACTTTCAAGTTGTGCGCCAAGTTCTATGAATTTAAATTAAGTGTGTTATATATCCATTTATTGTGCGATACTAATTTGAAATGGCAAGAAGTTACTCAACCTGCAAACACCCCCAAATATTATTGCACCACCAGTAATATCCATTAATTAATTTTTCAATGACCTTCCGACTTAGATTCGATCGGAAAACACCGGTCCTAAAATTGAATATGATTGACGCCCACAGTGTCTGACTATCATCCGCGGGCTTTAAGACGAGAAGACTGTACACCCAATCTCACGATATTCTTAAAATTGAAGCTTTGATGTAACGAAGCGTAACGAAAAAAAAATGACTGACTGCGGTCTCGGGTTCGATTCCCGGCGCGGGCTCTCGATAATTACGATCCCGGGGTACTGGTGAAACTGTACCTTTCGACCCCTAAGCACCAAGAGGGGTAGAGAAACGCCTGTAGTGCAGTTAACTACAGTGATGGGAAATTTAAAGAAATGCTCACTCAGTCCAGAACAAGAAAAATTAAATATACAAAAATACTGTTTGTCTTACTGTTTTATATTTATTTGTTTGGTTCGCATGGCCTCAATTATAATTTTCCGAAAACAAGGCATCTTTAGGGTTTTCAGTTTTTAGTAACGAGTTTTGCATAGTCACATTCATTGATTTATTTGTCAGCTACCTTGATTTTTTTTCCTATTTCAAATCGCACAATACGTTCCGATATGCTGTAGGGAAATTTTCACCTGGGCACGAAGGAGTGGGCAAGCAGCAAGCACTAGTCCTAATCCACCAAATGAAAGACGGCCTCCTTCCCTCCACACTGCCTTTATTGCAGGCCACGTGCACGCGTACGTGCCTCGGCGGACGATGATCCGCTGACCCGCGCGTGAGATTGATGCTGGCTCTGTTGATGCAGCTTGACGGAGGAACAATGGCGACCGCTCCGGCTCGCGAGGGACGCCAGAGAGCCTTCCTCCAGAGACCCCCCAACCTAAAATGCACACGTGTATTGGCATTTTTGCTGGTTTCAATTTCGTTCTATCGGGCGCAGATTATGGGCTGGTAATTTGGCTGATCTGCAGGACGGCTGGTTGATCCAGCGGCGCATCAGTCGAAACCTGGCTCTGAATTTGTGACACATGGAATGCAACACTGCGAGGGAGTAACCAGGCTCTCAGAAACTTTAGTAAAAGGGGAGCTGTTTGAATCTGAGAAGGCTCAGGTTGCGTTCTGAGATTTTGAGTTAGGATCCTGGTTAGAGAGGAAATTAATTATAATTATCTTGGCGTGGCTGATGGACTACCTGGTTTATTGTGCAGGGACTTTCAGACTTGACTGAAGGGCCGAAAATGTATGTTTCCCAAACAGATAAAAGTAAAAAATATACAACTCGAAACCCCGGGCACCCACTTTCATCGCCATAAGATAATATTTACAAATGCTTATTTACTGTTTGGTACGTACATGTGTGTACCGAACGGAAATTGCAGAAAAAATTAACCTTAGAATTAAAATTGTGCTCGGGACAGCTCCGAGCTGGCAACCGGATATACACTGTTACCCATAAAAAAGAGCATCAAAAGAAAAAACAATATCTTCGTGAAAAATGCTTCGATTTAAATGAAATTTTACACTTACATAGAACAATAGATTTTAGAACAAAAATGAATTATGTAGTTCCGGTGGCCTTGACACAAGCCCAAAGTCGAACGCGCCATTCTTAATTCGATTGACGAATCGATTATGGATTATGCGCTGGTCGAGTTCAATCTAAGTTTTCATTTCATTGGCAATGCAGTACTTGCATTGGTTCGTGTAACTTATTGCTCACACTCTCGGTGGACGCCTTGGACATCACATGAGTATTTTTTCTTCTGCTGATCTTTCCTTGCATTTCTTCCCGCAACGAAATCGTGAAAACGTTTCTGCGGACGACAAATTTATGTCCATCATTGTTGGTTCTGCTACACATGTCCTCCATCCATCCATTCCATTCCATCATCGCGTTTTTGTCCGCGCCTTCGTCCAACCCTTTGTGTACTCATAGGTTATCGCGGGAACCTCCTTAATAGCCACTGGTCTGGACGGTCGGAACCCTTTCTTACCCTTCCTCGGCAAGTCACGGACTAAAAATTCATTCGGAATCGCTTCCGTTCTGGCTGATGCTTTGCGGTTACCATATCCGAGGAGCGGGATCGAGTGGACTGTGATTTTGGGTCATCACTTGTTTTATCATAATTCTTGATGCGACATGATCTTTCGTTCGGCCAAATACTCTCTTTTATGTCCATTCGAGTTTGGTTTCTATGCAATCTCACCTCGTTCCTTGGGGCCATCCATCCGCACCATCTCACCATCAGTTTCCTCCTTACCGTGTAACCGGTATATCAGCTGCGGATGGATGTGTAACTGCGGATATCATTTGTCTGCGATCTGTGAAAACCTGCGTCTCAGACTTAGAATTATAAATAGCGTTATCATAATCGTAATTTCTAGGTTCGAGTCACAGTCTTAGAGAACGACTTGTGGTGAGGCGCGAGTTCACCCGTAGTATTATGAGAAGTACCGTGGAACACATGCAATGCAGTTGAAGCCCTAAACCCCCCAAGGAGGCGCCCTGGCAATTTTGGCTAGCCCAGGATTAGTATAAGTTACATAGGTAGGGATCTTTAACCTGTACTTGAAATCGTACAGGCACGGGCCCCACGGCTTTACTTCCATTCCGAAAATTTCTCACGCCTGAAAAATTGCAGAGGTCTCTGTCGGGAATCGAACCCGCGATCATGGGAATGACAGTTCCGCACGCTAACCATTACGCCACCGAGACTCCTTCATGCCCGTGGTTTTTATCTTAACCACTAAAGTTAAAATTCGAAATAACTTGTAAGATAAATTATTATTCTTCCTACCAGGAAGTTAGCTTGTGTTCTGACATCCCAAGTCGAATTCTGATTTGGGTTGAAATTAATATGGCAATGAGAGGGATTTGATAAGACGCCTGTGTGATAGTAAATCGGAAATAGTGAATTCGGGTCATCACCGAATGAAAGACTCTCGGTCTTTTCCAAACTCTGTATTTTTCGCAATTACCAGTTATAATTAAATAATAGTAAAATATTATTATAAAAAAACGAGTTCGCCACTTGGTTCGCCTTTCATTCGGTGCTGTCCCGAATTCATCATTTCCGATTTAACATAGCAAGTTAAAAATCGGTGAATAAATTACTAAAGAAAGTGTGGTGCGGTCGGTGGACCGTGCGGTTAGTGGGCCGTGCGGGCACTGGTGTGTGCGCCTGATAAGACGGTGCTTATTCGGGTGTCCATCCCTGTTTGCATGTCCCCTCTCTCCAATCCTTGTCCCACTGCACTCCCCGTCTTACACGCGGGGTGCGTGGCACCACCACTCCCTCAATAGTCCCACTGTCCGTGGCCAGCATTTTGATCGGCCCTCCAGGGTTCCCCCCATTCACGTCGGGCCGCCTTTTATATGTTTGTGCTAACCTCTCACCTATCTAACACCATTTATTTTAGCCGAATTCATCTTCGGGCTACCATATGGCTCTTAATCGAATTGGTCAATGGCCCAGACTTTCTCATCTCTTACACTCTCTGTGCCTGGTTTCTTCGTAGTTCTCAACCCTTTTCGCAGTCACCCTTTTCCGACCCGTCCCCCTCAACAACCCCCCCCCCTCCTCCTCCTCCCCACTTATCCTTATTTACCTATCTCCCACTTCCTGGAATGACCGGGTCTCCTATTGCGTTGTTAAGAACTGCGGGAATGATCCCCCCACAAATAATCTCGTATAATCTTGGCGGATCCAGCTGCCCAGGAACCATGACGTTGTCATAACAAGAGGCAACTAAAAATACATCTCATTTCATCTTGCAGATCTTATTTGTATAATGTAATCGTCTCCAAGGAAGACCCATCTAACGATCCTCCCCTCTGCAAAATACCTAAATCCTTTCTAAAATATTTGAGGAAATGTGCCCCCAAAACTGCTGAAGCACCTCGATGAGTACAGAACAATCGCAAATTAATCTCTTGTCTACCCATGATTTTAAATAAAATAATTTTTTTAATCTCTTAATCACAAAACGTTAATTTGCTGTGGTAGTGATAAATAGGAAATGGTCAGCATATTCAAAAAGGGGTTCTCGGAAGTGGGCTTGTATAAAAAAATATGCCTTCTACAGTATAATGTGTTCCGATTAAACCAAACGGTCGTTTCATGGCCAACCATCCTCATTCCTGCTGAGGATCAAATATCGAGATGTTTTATTTTACTCCATATTCACGTCGTTTTTATGGCTGCTCCGCCCCTCAAAGCGCAGGGGTCACCCGATTGGGAAAGGGGTAAAGGTGCAACTAAAAATATTTGGACTAGTTATGACGTGTATGTGGGTCAGAAATTTAGTTCCTGGCGAGACAGATCTTGTCAGTCGTAAGGAAAGGCCATTTTTATACTTTCTCAGCTTTGTTCGGAGGTGCATGCTCGTTGACCCTAAACAAACTTTTTTAAACGATGCTTTATTGCTGGCTCATTTTATTGTTCCACAAATTGAACGTTAAGTAAGGTATGTAGGGCACTCTCATTGAGTTAAGGGATCGTCGGTTTACACGTTAACTTCAATTATCGTCGACGTGGTTCCGCGTTTGTTTCGCCATCTATACAAAATCGGTATTCAGACATTCAAGCTTTTCTTCAGTGGCTTTAACTATTTTTAGCAAAGATGGTAATTTCTGTATCCCTGTATATCTTGACTGCCTTTTTTCAATTACTGGTTGGAGATGGCTCTGCTCTAGCAACCCTGTCCGATTGTTTTAAGGTGGGTGCTAAGATGACTGTTAATGTGTTTGTCACACGTTCGTCATTAATTTGTCATCGAATGCTAGTTTAATTGCCTCGTGTTCGTTTTCCAGGCATATAAAAGCTGCCGATCGAACGTCTCGCTATATTAGAACAGGTGCCTTATTTCTATTGGCCAACGCGCGCGACCATCATACAGGTGCGATTGGCCACGTGTGTACACACTCGGCGAGCACGTTTTAATATTTAGTATCTGCCACTGTGGTGTGGATAACGCCCTGTTCTAGGGTGGGACGTCTACTGCCAACTTCAAGTTCGGCCTGCGCTTTAATAGTCTGACATCGCCCAAACGGCTGTTTTTTTAAAGTTTGAAATGGCTAACGTCAATGGCGTGACTAGCTATTAATGGGACGAAAGTCATTCAGTTTTTCATTGGTGTGGCAAAGGGGGCCCTACTCAACCTCTCCTATCGGCCGTTCGATGATTAAACATATCTTCTCTATCAAATCAAATATTATTAACCCCGAATGCAGCTGGCAATTTAAAGCTAATCGTCACTTATGCAAATTTAATTTCAACCCTATTTCAGAGTCTCTTCTATTTGCTTGGCTATTAATGTTTGGAATTTAAAAAAAATCAATGTGAAAAAAGAGCTACATGAAAATATAATAAAACTGTTGGTTTAGTGAATACGATGGAATATGACTTAATTTTTAAATTAATAATTATCTTATTTGAAAAAATGGAATAAATTGTTCCATAAATTTGCAGGTTTTGACAGATTAATATGAATTTGTTTTACTGTTGCCGAAATTGAAACCGTTGCTTGTCTTGAACGTCTTGAGAAGGCGTTTTAATTAGTTCGTGTTTTGCCTAACAAGAATGCAGAAATGTTTGCGCGACGAGAGATTCGATCGTCCGTATTACCATTTACAGGATAATAGAAATTGCGGCCTATTTCACTGTCAACTACTTTGGCGTGAGTTGGAAGCTATCAAATTAGGTCAGTGCGCTGGTTTAGAATATGCCTGTGTGCCCTAAAAGGGTTAGGCTTCTTTTAAACTCAGTGACGTAATTTCTGTTAGTTACATCAACCCTCGCTGCTATTTTTCATTTGTTAGTCAGCCTGTATGGGCCTTGACTTGATTGGATGACCTGTATCGCAAATTTTCTTTCGTACCAAATAACTATCCATTTTGACTTGAAAAATATAGATGAAACTCTTCAAATGTATCTCTTTCATTCATCATAATTTTTTAATTACTCTTAATGGTGTGTTTGAATTGTTATTAGTCTATTATTATTCAATCGTGGTGATAAGTATGAAATAATAAATATTCGGAGCTAGGATTAAAATAATTAAGCAATATTAATATTGAATGTTTTTCCTAACTCAGGCAAGATGTACGCCGTGCTGGGTCGCTGTAACGGCCGGGTGCTTCACGCTGACCTACAGGAGGGCACGGCCATGTTCAACGTCACCGCCATACTTCCGGTCATCGACAGTTTCGATTTCGCCAGCGATCTGCGCCGGCAGACCAGCGGTCAAGCCATGCCGCAGCTGGCCTTCAGTCACTGGGAGGTCAGTGCTTACACGATTAGAATATCTTATCATCTTTACGTTATTTAACACTTTTTCTTTATGTATTTTTGCCTGTATGCGCATTGGAATTTAATCCTTGAAGGTCCTGTTGTGACATCCATCCGTGTATGATAAATACAGCTTTATTTTTATGTCATATTCCAAATGAACTTCAGGCAAAGGGTTCGATATATTTGGGTGTCGATATTTTTTAGCAAACCTGTAATGGTCAAATTATTGTTTCAAGAGTCACCTCTCTTTCTCTCTACTAGCTCTCTTCTTGCATGGTATATACAGTATCATATGTATCAAGACTTATGCTTGAGTACCCTGTATCATCCTATTATTACACTTAAAAATTCGATCGTCATAATTGGGCCATGGTCTTTGTCTGGAAATTTCGTCTGTGGCACTCGCATTAGAGATGAACATTTTTGTAGCCTCACGTCTCTTTTTATAAGTCATGTTCCCGATAGATTGTTACTCGTCGAACTCGTTGCCTTTTTTACACTTTCTGTTCCACTCAATTCTCCTTCCCCTCAACAGACTAACAAACTAATATTTCAAAATATTAGTCACTTTTGCGAAATAGCCAACTACAAGAATAATCAATTTCGTAATACAGAATTAAAGATTATGCTTCGACGAGTTTCTGGCATTTGGGGGCGACTCAACGAGATGTCAGTAAAAATCTAAAAGAAATACGGGCTCGTATCTCCATTCAGATGTACCTGCTCAGTGTAATGTTTATATTCTCAATTATGTTTCAAAACTCACTAGAAGGTAATGTTCATGTGAGACTTCTTGCTTATCAAACACTTTTTTAAACAATGTGATTCGATATCTTAATAAGGAGCATTGAATCATGTAAAAGTTGGGTATGTTACTGTGGCTTTTTGTTATCTTAAACTTTTCCTTTGGTTGCATTTTCAAACGACAAACGAACAAAATTAAGAAACGATGGTAATTCTATCCTAGATCTTCTGGAAAAGGCAGATGTATGATTTTTTTTATTCAGTCCGTCATTTCGGAATTGTTACTGCATTTGGCGATCTGAATAATTAGGGGCACGAATTTATATTGAGACTCACATAATTATACGAGCGGAGACGACGAGGTTGGTCCACATATTTTTTAACAATACAAAAAGATGTCTCATCTGTCGAATCGTTCACCCAAACTCTGCCTGTCCCCGACGGGATGGATGTCACATGTCATACCCCGCAATTTGAGTGATTTGCCCCCGGCCCCGCGCGCGTTTCTCTCCATCCATTATTTGCCTTGGCACACTGGTGACGCGATTCTCTACTGAAACGTCACCGACGAGCCCATTTCTCACGACCCGTTTTCCACTTGTGATTGACGCGTGGGTCGGAAACTGGGTTCGCAATCGGATGAATGCCAACGAATTCCATTTACAGGGTGTGTTCAACAATAGAATCAATCTGAATCATCGAAAACTTCTGTTGAGGGATATTTGCAATTTGATCTAATTAAATTATTTCGAACAATCCAACTAGGATGTCGTCGTAGCCATTTTGATTTAGACACTCCTCTGTACTGCCCTGTTCTTCGGTCCTCGACAGGGCCTATCGTTTAGTAAAATCAGTGGCACTGGTGGCTATCCCATTCCCAAAGTACATACCACTGCAAAAGTTATTGAGCATATTTCATGATTTAAAAAAAAATCAATTTTAACAATGATTCAAGATTCTAAAAGCTTATTAAAATAGGGATTTTATTTCTGCTGTCAGTTCACATGTTTTCATCTTGAAATAACAAATTGTTTAAGGATAGAACTTCTAAAAAGAAATAGGTTACTTTTTACTTTGTATCAAATTTGTTGCTGGAAAATGTCTCGATATTCCCTATCAAGAGAAAATAAGATTTTTTTGTACCTTTTTAACTCTGTTCGTGGCGAAGTAAGAGCCATTATGGCGTCGCCAGAGCTATTCGTATTAATCCTGGCGCTCACAGAATAATGTAGTACCTAGCTTTTATAACCTTTCTGTGAATTTGTTGCTGATTGATTCAAGACTTCTTCTAGATCGTGAAGTCGAATTTCTTCTATCGAATGAGGAATGCACTTTTACTGTGTATATTATATTGTACAGTCCATTGTTTAAGTGACGCCCTACGTGAGCCATTTCAAAGCAAATTTTTGTTTTTCGAGTTGATGGGTTTTTTCACCGTTCTGGGACCATCTCAGATGCTTCGATTGATAATAGTCGTACAACATTCTACGAATGTTGGTGCTGCAAATGTTTTCCGAAAGTTTTTAAAATTAAAAACTTTTTTTATTATTATTTATTTTAATTGGAACTGCATTGGACAGACTGCTGTTTTAATGATCAATCACTAAAGAACACTGGCACAATCAAATCCGTGAACGGAATTTTGAACATTAGAAACAAAATGGGTGCGGTCTGCTCTTATTATTTTATAAACAGGGCGAAGCTGTGAGTGTATTGTGACCGTTGCAAAACTTGAGAACCCGAATATCAAGGATTCATTTAGTTTTTACACAAAGAATAGGACACAAAACATTATTCATTTTTGTTGTTTGAACAATATAGGAATTTTGATAATTTCTTTTTCATGCATCACCTTACGACCTACCGAATGGTTGCAAATACATTGTATAAGTTTTTTAGAGCAACCAAATGTCAGGTCACTGAGGCCATTCGGGTGGCGTTACGTTCTCCACGAATTCTATTAATGAACTTGTGTCTCAAAACTGAGGTGATATCTTGAACTGCCCTTTCCCCAACATATAATCTTTGCGCAGTTGGTTAGAGATCCAGGGTTTCATTTCCGGCATTGTTTGTTCAATTCTGTGGTACCGAGGAGAAAATTTATGAACCTTTGGAAATTTCATAATTTGTAGAAGTTCAAAAAATAACACTGTGTATAGCGGCGAAGAGCGTTTATGCGGGGCAGCACTAATACCGTTTTTGCCTGACTGTAGGTAATGATTATGGACGGTTACAAAACGCATATGGAAAAATTATGTTAATTCTCCAAATGACAGGCGATCACCATAATATTTTACTCGTATATTTTGTTTGACGCACATCTGATGGTCGCAATAAGAAAAAAAAATGTTGTTGCATCTCAAACCCACACTATTTCGTCAGCCGCTGGTCTAGAGAGCATAATAAAAGGATTAATGTTAATGTAAAATTTTCAGTGCTAATGATATGCCGGCGGACCCATCGACCTGCATGGGCACAAATAATGCAACAGTGCCCAGTGAACTTTAGTATCTTTCCGTCCAGAGTTCGTTACACTCTCTTCCTCTGTGCGCCGAGCGGCGCTATTTGCCGGGTGGCATGCGCGCTGCTCGTGTACAAGCGGCCGAGCCATTTCTCGGTGTCAACGGGTTTGAATTGTTACCACGGCCGCACGCGTTTCTCGCCGTTGCCTATGCGTAACCTGTAACCTGCACCGACAGTCCGACACGGAATGCGCCTGCGCCGGCCGCGATCAAGGTATGCCGGACGCGCCCGGAACACGTCACGAGGCCGGCTGCACACCGCACTCTGTTGCCTTAAAAAAGAGCACGCCTAATGAAAATATCTCAACTTCGTGAAAAATGCTTTGATTTAGATGACATTTTGCAGTGTTCTACTTTATTTGCTAGATATTCAAATTTGCCGCGCATAGGTGGCGCTGCATATCAGCTTAATTTGATTTCCCGTAGGTGGCGTATTGAGATAAAATTCGCCTACTCAACAATCAATAGCATTACAAATGGTTTTTATTCAGAAAGATCGCATTGCTGTAAAAAAAAAATTACGTGAAAATAAAAAATACGGAGCAAATAGATTCCACAAGAAGTTTCCAGACGAATTAAGAAAACTTGGATTAAACTCGACAATCTTTGATTCGTCAATCAAAGAATGGCGCGTTCGACTCCGGGCTTGTGTCAAGGCCACCTGAGAACATTTTAAACACATTAAATTTATTTTTGTTCGATCACGATTTTACGAAGTTGTGATATTTCTTTAGGGGTTCTCTTTTTCATGACCAACAGTGTAGTTGCAGTAAACACGTAACATCGCGCGTACATGCGCCATTCATTTTACGGAATGACCTTAATGCGATTCTAATTCGATCAATGAAATTCTGCGCTCTTAAGAAAATAAATATTCGTATATATTCATTCGTACGTCAGCACTTTGCCGGTAGGAGGCGATTGGTGATTCAAATTCTAAAAACAGTAACTCCTGTCATGAACGGGTGGCCAAAGTCGGCCAAACAATCCGGGAAACATTTTCCCCCTTTTTCTTCCTATCGTCCGTGGTGTGAATCTTCCTGCATGGATCAACCGCACGGTTCAAAATCTGCCGATCCACTAGATCAACTGCGGATGATAGAAAGATAACGACGGCTTATAGTGTTAAGCGTTCGATTTCCACATTTTCAAATCTGAAATTATTTCCTCTCACTTTCGTAGTTTTAGTTAGGTAGATAAAAATATGCGACGCTAAATGCTATAGGGAAGCTATGGCGATGAATCGACTCAAACGGTTCTCGCATTATTATTGTTAAGGCGTCGGTGATCAAGCGGCCACCACGTTCTTCGGGATCCCCGTGAGCTGACCGGTGCCGAGGTGTGTCTCGCGTCTGACCGCTCCCATTTTTTGGGGGTGAGGGGGAGGGGGCGGATCAAGAATGCCTGGCGCATTTATTCACACAACTCCTCATCTATATTTTATCATCTTTTTTATCCTCACCCATTTTTATTTATTAGCCGGGGCTTGCGTGTTGTTGCGCACACAGTTTCGAGAATCGTGACGTCCGACATAGGTGTATATTTTTGAATATTACAGGTATACCATTTCTCCCCGATGTTGAATATCATTTTTTATTGACCGTTCTTGTGAAATACGAGTGTGACCTTTGCCGGTCAGCATGCGCTATTGAAAATGTTGACAGGGATATCTGAAAGTGTTTCAAGATCTCTTTAAGATCTAAGTCTTTTTGGTTATGAGATAATTGAAGCGGATAATCTTCTAGTGGTGTGTATAACTCGGGTTATTCTCTAATTTTAGAAACAAGATGTTTTTGCTAGATGCGTGATCATAGGGTTTTGTGTGCCTGTCCAACTTATGCTGCCCTCTGTTGGCGCTATAGAAAAGCTTTTTAGAAATTTTTAGAACATTTGTAAATGTTATTAATGGAAAGGTGGGCTCAGTTCATTCAGCTTAGCCATATTCTAAACTCGAGAACGAAAACAATTTGGCTTTCTTAATTATTGCTGCTACTCATTGAATCATTGAACATATTATGTGAAATATTTTGATTCATTGGCCTATTGTAATGGTCAGAATCTCTCCTCGGCAACGTCTAGTTTGGCACTTGCCTTTCTGATTTGAAGTAAACGTTGTCCATGCATTAGCATCGCGCAAGGTAAAGCGGCGCAGCACCGCTCAGCCTGCAAATATGCGCCGGGTTTCAATCGCCGTTCAACCCTCGCCAACGTCTCGAGAAAAGAAGGTCAAGGAAGTATTAAAGTCTGCTGCCGCTAGGGGCGTTCGTCGAGCAGAGAGTGGCATGGGCTGGGCTTGGTACAATAGCACGTGCCGACCGCGCCCCTCTAACGACTAGTACGCCACCCCCCTACCCCACGAATCCCACCTCCTCCATCCTTCCCCCCCTCCCCTCCCACCCCTCAGCCGCCCGCGCATCTTCTCGGGCATCTCCACACCCCCCGAAGGCTGGCCACGTTGCAGGTGGGGAGGGATGGGCCGACAAAAAAGCATTTTTCTTGATTCTCATTTCGGATATGCCGTTACCGGTCGGTGGTGTGGCGGGTTTGCAACCCCCACTGGCAACTAAATTTGAGAAACGCTCGGCAAAAGTTCTCCCCACCCTGCCTTACATGGCCAAGCGTTGCTCTAACTATCTTTTGGAAAATTCCGTTTCGTTCTTTCATCGGCACAGGTTTCGCGAACATGACGATTGTTCTTCTACTACCGCTTGCATCGGACGCTATACGAAATTATACGAGTCTGTCTCGCCCACAACTATCACAATTTGCCAGACTGAGAATTGGAATTTATCTGGTGGTTCTTATAGATAACTTCCTCAAAGATGTTGAAAAATATCATTCGTAGGTTGTAATACAGAGTTAAGATTTCGTCTCTATTTATACGACACCTGGGTATGGGTTATGGTGGCCGGTCAGGGAGCCATACCCTGGTTAAGTAATTCTGAATTATTTCAGATCTAACGAACTGCAATAACACGTCTGTATTTTATTTATTATTGTCCCCTCTGGTTTACCCCACCAAATCGGAGTTAGGTTCGCTGCTTCAGACATTTGGGTGTCTGGTGATTGTTTTGTGTACGAGCTGGGCGGTAAAATTTGATATACGCCATTCTGTAGTCTCGTTCTGTTAGACAATGACCGTTACTTCGTGAAATTTGATTCATGCTCTTTTATGAACGGCCTTTGTTGCCCTCGCCAAGGTATTAAAAAGTCCTTGAGATCTTCTCGCATATCTCCCAGACGGCCTTAACAGGAGAAAAAAATGTCATGATGTGGGCCAGAGAAGTGTTTTTAATAACGAGGGATTTAGTTAGGACGTCTGGATGATATATCTGAAATGGTGAATTCGGGACAGGCCGAATGAAGAAGACGAACCGAGTGGCGAACTCGCTTTTATAATAAT